>PVJA010027515.1:0-13219 GCA_004027025.1 Myocastor coypus | reverse complement strand
TACAACATTCCCCCCTATGAAGAAGTAACCCAAATTGCTGTGAGGGAATATTAGATACCAAATCAATAGTATATAAATTTTGGAGGTCCCCTAGACTCTATCTTTGTCATTTTTAATGGGAAGTCATTACTGTCTACTTGGTAAAAATAATTTGTATTGTATTCATAATTATCCTGTTACTATTTGGCCCATACATGTTTAATCATTTCTTTGACTTTGTGTCTTGCAGACTGAAAGCTATACATCTACCCAAGATAAAAATGCCTTGTTTCTATTGAGGGCCTTTAGGTAGATCCTCTACAGAATATTTCTGACTGCTTCTTCACAACTATGACCCCTTTCAGCGTGAAGAAACACAATGCTCTCTTTACTTTGATGCTCCTGCCACTGAATCACAAAGTTGAAATCTCTGTATCTTTGGTGCCAAATGAGGGTATTTCAGGGTACAGCTTCAAAAGTCTCTGAAAAATGGTGTGAAAAAGATACTTTTTTGTTGTTTTAAGACAGATATTTGGAATGTACTTTTCTTCATGCTCTTACATAGCCTAAGGTGACTAATATAAACATTTAGTTTTACTTCATGTTATACACTATAACACTTGATATCGTTATTTTATTTTGTTCTATTTCAATATTCAATTCTGCCTGAAACCAAGTGAGCTGATTTTATGACCTAGTAATAAGGTTGCCACTTTTGTTTCAAAAAAAAAAATACTACTCTATAGTATTATCACTTGTCCCATAGGTGATCTTGTGGAATGCTTCTATCGAGGACCATTAGTGACTTCTGTCTCTCTACAGGATTGTGGTTATGGAGAGGGTCGAGATGCATATTGCACAGCATGCCCTCCCCGGAGGTACAAAAACAACTGGGGCCACCACAGATGTCAGAGTTGCATCACATGTGCTGTCATAAATCGTGTCCAGAAGGCCAATTGCACAGCTACATCTAATGCTATCTGTGGGGACTGTCTTCCCAGGTGAGCACACTTTATTTATTTATTTATTTATTTATTTAATCTAGTTCTGGCTCTACAAGGTCTTGCTATACCGATTGGACTCATAGTGATCCTCCTCTTTTCAGCTTCCCAAGTGTTGGGATTACAGGCATGCACCACTACTCCCAGTCTCAATCACCATCTTTAGCATATCCCAGGCATGGGGCCGGCACTGTTTATGGTACATTGAACCCCAGTCCCTGCACTCTGTCTAGGAAGGTACTTTAGGCCACTGAGCTATGTGGACAGCCCTGAGGCCAGTATATTTAGTCAAACTTTTCTACACCAGTTCGATTTAGCTCATTTATGCCTCTATCATTTTTACTTCCTCTCATATCCTAGTCAAACTAATATGTATATATATATATATATATATATATATATATATATATATTCTATTAGGGCTGCAAAAAGGAATAGTGTATTCCCAAAATCCTACTATAATGTTCAAAAGACATTGTCAGTCACATATAAAATACTTAACAGCTTTTACATCATATCAGCACTCAGAACCTAAGCCCAACTTTTAAACTAAGTATAATTATAGGCATAAAAGAAATTGTGAAACAGTTGGAAATCAAAGATTCTCTCCCAGGAAGAAATATATTTGGCAAATAAATACATGAAAACATGTTCCACAGCACTAATCATCCAAGAAATGCAAAATAAACAACATTGAGATATGATACCATCTAACACCAGAAAGAATGACTATCATAAAGAAATCAACTAATAATAAATGCTGGGGAGGCTGTGAGGGAAAAGGAACCCATCACTACTGGTGGGACTATAGAATAGTACAATCACCATGGAAATCATTCTGGGGAAACCTAAAAAATACTAAGATTGAAAATTCCATTCAAACCAACTATGCGCCTTGGGGGTGCATTTCCAAAAGAAATAAAAACATCATACCACAGTGATATAAGAAATGAAAGGGCTGGCAGTATAGTTCAGTGGATTAAACACTTGCTTAGGGAAGCGCAGGGGCCAGGATTCGGTTCCTGGTCCCGCCTGCCACGCCGGCCCACTCTAAAGAGTGCTGAGCTGGAGATGGAGTGTGGGCATGGTAGCGTGCATCTGTAATCCCAGCACTTGAGAGGTACAAACAGGAGGATCAGTATGAGGCAGTAGTGAGGCCCTAAAAAAAAAAAAAAGAAAAGAAATGAAAACATCATACCACAGTGATATATGTGCACCTATGTTTATTGCAGCACAATTTGTCATAACCATATCTTGGAAACAAACAAAATGCCCATCACCTGAGGAATGGATAAAAAAGATGTGGTACTTTTATGCAATGGAGTTTTACTCAGCTATAAAGGAAGACAAACGTGAGACCTTTATAGGTAAATGAGTACAACTAAAGGCTATACGCATAAGTGAAATAAATCAGATCAACATGGGCAAATACTGTGTTTCCTCTTGGTATAAGAACCTGAAAGATTATATAAAATCTGAAAGGAATAATGGGCATAGTAAAATTAATGAATTTATGTGTGAGAGAAAGGGAAAAAAGGGAAAAAAGTGGAAAAAATCATGCAAGTATGTATTTGGGATGGCTGGGATGATGTAGTACTCATTTTCATGAGTTTTTTTGAAAATAGTAGTCAATGTTTAAAATTTTTACTCTGCCTAACTCTATGTGCTATTATCTATAATCTGAGTAACTACACTGAAGACAGCAAAGTGCAATATAAAAACCACTTTTGAATATCTCTTATCTTGTTCTTCTAAATGTGTATCATTTCTAATGTCTTACCAGTTAGTAGTCTCTCTTTAAAATAAATTTTAAAAAATAAAAAATAAAGGACAAGAAAAACGGTAAGTTTATTGAAAGTATGCATAATGTTTAATTATTTGACCAATTTTACACATGTATATCTATTAATCTAAGCAATAGATTTAACAATAAATATATACAATATAACAACTATTGTAAAATTTGTACAAATTTTTATTCTTGTTTTGAAACTCTGTACCATTTGTGCTGTTGCTTGTTAGTCTTTCTTTTTTCTTTTTTGGGGGGTGTGGGAGTATCTACAGATTGTTCAGAGTCTCATTTCTAGATGGTAGTTGTAGTAATCAACCCATTTACAGCCTCCCAATCTGGAATTACCTGTATGCGCCACCATGCCCAGTCTCAATTGTCATCTCAGAGCGCCCCAGGGCATGGGGCCAGCATGGGAGGCCCAGGGATCGAACCCTTGGCCCCTACCACTGAGTCCAGCCCTTGTTAGTCTATTTTCATTTTTGTTTCTGCTACTTGTTTTTACTCTTTAGAATAAAGGAAAATTGGGAAATAAAGGAAAATTACCTAATATCAAAGGTCAGCAGTAAATGAACATGTTAAGGGGCAAAACTTAACCATGGAAGTACTTAATATTTTAACTCTCCAGATGAGTCAGACATTTAAACCTGAGTTTCAAGACTTTGATTTGAGCACTAGCTAGACCAGAGGTGCATGATCATTGATTTTCTGTTTATAGAACAATCCAAGCAGTTATAGAAAAAAAAGTTCCTTTTGCATTTCTTGCAGAATTACCTACCATTTTGCCTACAATGTGTGGTGAATAAGGAAAAAGGTAAAAGAATGTCTGAGCCTTTGAATTAAAATCAAACATGACAGTAGAGCACTTTTCAGAAGTAGGCTCAGATTTCTAGGATGGAAAATTCTTAGAAACTGCAGACAGTCTCAGAAAGGACTAACCTAAGTGCAATGCTTATTTCATCATTGTACCTTTCCTTATTGTTCTAACCACAGGTTCTACCAAAAGACGCGCATTGGAGGCCTGCAAGACCCAGAGTGTATACCATGCACGAAACAGACCCCCACTTCTGAGGTTCAATGTGTGTATCTACTTCTCTTGTGTCGCTTCTTTCCCAACCCTTGGTGTGGCAGCAAAGAAGTATGAGAAAGACTACTTGTAGAGTAGTTGAGTACTCCATCAAAGCAAACTTCATTCTGTGGAGTATTATAGCAAAGGAATCAGTTCAGTTCTGGTTCTACAATCCAATCCCCATGTAACATTCTCCAAATCATTTTAACACATTGAACTTCATTTTCCTTATAGAAAAACTTGTGACTTAGGATAAATCATTTTTCTTACTACATTATAGGCTGGTTGTCTAGATCTAATGAAATAACCAATACTAAAAATATCAAATTATAATATTTGAACATGTATGAGTGAATTTATTGTTATTTGATTTTGTTTTACAAAGTGTGCAGATATCCCTAGGTCTTAAGAGATACAAAATGCTGAACGAAGTTGTATAATGTGTTAACATTAGTCACATGCACAGTGTTGTGCAACCATCACCATTTTCTATTTCCAAAACATTTTCAAATCTCCAAAGAAAAAATCTACCCACTAAGCAACAGAAAACTAATGGGTATCAGGCCTTGTACCTACTGAGCTTAGGCTGGCAAAGCTGGAAGTATCTTTACATATCACCTACTAAAATCTGCACCAGTAACGAAGCATGGTGGCACACATCTGTAACCCCAATAGTTGGAGGATGAGTTAGGCGGATTGCTATGAACTTGAGGTCAGCTTTGGATACAATGAGAGTTCAGGACACTGGAACTACATAGGGAGACCCTGTCTCAGTAAAGAAAAAAAAGGAACTATAAAATATGGCAAATCTTCACAGATATTGGGACTTCTAAATGTCCTAAAAACCTTTGTGGTTTGTGGCTGGAAGATACTTGTGTCACTGAGTTGATACCAAGGTTGAAACAAGAACAGGTGAGGTCTCTCATGCGTATCATTGGCATTCAATCCTATTTTTTTTAACCATGATCTTGAGTAAAAGTTAATTTTTAATCAAAAGCTGATGTAGACTTATCTGAAAAAGTGTTACAAAATAAGAAGTGAGTAATAATTAAAGTGATTACGGTATTTTCAGATATGTACAGCTCCCCAACTCTGGTACACTGTAAAATTACATAATGATCAGGTGAGTCCAGGATACTGAGATGAACTTACCTGGATGATTTAGGCTCCCAGAGGAAGGAAATGCTGTATTCCCACAATATATGTTCCTCTATAAAGTACCCTGGATGTTGTCAGCCACAGATCAGTACTTAACATTTCTTTCATCATGCCTACATCATTTACATAATTATCCTTCTGTCACTGTCACTTTTGTTTTGGCTCAGCTTGCCCTGGGTGTGGGGCTGGTGCAGCATGTGGTGCTGAGGATTGAACCATGGTCCCTGCAGTTACCTAAGCTTTCTTAAGCAGGCGCTTCAGACCGCTTGAACCATGAGTCTGAGCTGTGTAGTGAGACCCTGCAACCATCAAATACATTTTAAAAAATCTAATAGAAAATATTACTTCATTTTTCTTATATGAGAAACCCAAATATCAATAAAGCATAAAGTAGAAAATACTCAAAATAAGGAGAGAGATCTTTTACAAAAGAGAAGACAACCAACAGATGGAGGTAAGGTAGTGCTGGGATTAAAAGTGTGTGCCACCATGTCTGGACTTAGGCAGTTTAGCCCATGCAGCAGATTGAACTACTTTCCCTGTATTTGCCTAAACTTGCCAAAGCAGGCACTTTATTCCTCTGAGATATCTCACTGGCTCCCATAGATTTTTAAATTTTATTTTAAACAAAAAAAAAAAAAACAATGATACAGTATTTCAAAACAAGATAATTTGAAATTAACATAGCAATTATTTTTACATATTGTCATCTTGAAAGTAGTCACACAAATTACAAGATATAAGCGTGCACACTAACTATTCCTTTCAGATTTCAGGCTTGCTTTTTTTTGTCAGGACCAGGGTTCGAACTCATGGCCTTGCACTTGCGAGACAGACCCTTGTGCCACGGAACTATCTCCCCAGCCCCACTATTCCTTTCAATGAACTATTAGAAGTTAGTAGTGCAATTATCTTAGCTACCTTTTGTGTGCTTTTTCTTTATAATCCCAGTAGCTCTTTCCTTTTGAACAGGTTCTTTCCCTTTTGCTAGACAATATTTAAGCTTGTGTATTTTATTTTACTAAAAGTAATGGATTTAAGGTACATCACTTTTCCTAATAACACCTCAAAAGTTACAATTCTTTGTGGCAAAATACTACACCATTCTTTATTAATACTATAGTTTTTTATGTATTTGGTATAGGTTCTCATTATGTAGGTCAGACTTGTAGTTACACTCCTGTTTTCAGCCTCCCGAGCACTGGGGTTACAGGTGTATGCCACCACACCTCTGCTTGGTTGCCTGCTCTTCACATGTAAGATTGATCAAACAATATAAGCACTGGAGAGGAGAGGAAGCTCAGTGGTCTAAGCACCTGTGTAGCAAGTTCAAGGACCTGGGTTCGAAACCCAGTACCACATGCAGTGCCGGCTCCATGCCAAACATGGTGTGCTGGCCACCAAAACTGGGCGTGGTGGTGCATGACTAAAATCCCAGTGCTGGAGAGGCTGAAACAGGAGTATCACTGAGTCTAATGCACAATAAGACACTGAAATATATATATATATATTGCATATATATGTGTGTGTAATTTGTTATATATCATATATTTCAGTAAATTAGTAAATTAATAAAAATTAGTACTACAGTTTTTTAGCTGGTTCTCATTGAAATTGTTATTTCCTTTTAAGCAGTCTCTTTTCCTTTCCTAATATGTATTGTACCTTTCGGATTTTATTTACTCTTTCAGTTTCATACATTAGACATACAATATGACATTTACACATAACAGTCTCATATATTTCACTTATGAGTATGGTCTCTAATTGCATCTATTTCCCTATAAAAGCCTCAGGTTTATCTTTTTTACAGCTATTACTCCACTGCATAAAAATACCAAATCATTTTTTTTCTGGAACTGGGGATCAAACTCAGGACCTTTCACTTGCCAGGCAGGAGGACCACAACATCATTTTATCCATTCTTCCACAGATGGACATTTGTGTTCTTTCCAATATTTAGCAATTCAAAATTTTGCTGCTGTAATCATGGGTCATATATGTTATCGCAGTATTATTTCAATTCTGGAAAAATATCCATGGGATGAATATCTGGATCAAATATGGCCATTAATATATCTCTTTGAGGTATATCTGCACTGATTTCTACAGTGATAATAACAGCTGTGAAGAAGAGTTTTTCTTTCCTCACAGCCCCACTACTATTTGCTACTGTTTGATTTTTTTTTTTATGATAGCCATACTTTTGTTGGTGAAATAGAAAGTTGAGGCTGTTTTAATTTGAATTTCTCAATAATGTTGAATATTTTTCTTTATATTTATTTGCCATTTGTATTCTTTCATCTGATAAGTATGCATTTACCTCAGCTGCCCACTTTTGGATTGTGTTTTTGTTTGGGGTCCTCATTTTTAAACTCTTTACATGTTCCAGATATAAGTCCTTTGAGGCTACAGTTGGTGAAACTTGTTTTCTAATTTTTGTTATTTTTTTCACTCTGTTGGTGACATATTGGATTTGCAAAATATTTTTAATAAGATGAGATCCTCGTTGTTTATTCTATGAATTATTTTCCATGCAGTAGGGTTGTTGTTCTTGAACTCTCTGTCTACAGATATTTCTACTTTTCATCTGAGAAGTTCCTATTTCAGATGCCAATTTTTGGTTTGCATCATTAAATTTGTAGTTCTTAGTATTTTGAATTTTTTATATATTCCAGATAATAGTTCTTTGAAGAATTTCTGACAAAAAAAATTTCCCACACTTTCTGTTGTCTCCTCACTCTGTTAGTTTCTCTTGCTATACAAAAGCTTTTAGATAAAATGACATGCCTATTGTTGATTCTTTGTGATAGTTACTATGCAAGTGGAGTTTTGTGCATGAAGTTTTTGCTTACAGCAATTTCTTCAAGAGTTCTCCATATTCTATTTAGTATTTTAAGCGTTTCGTTTTTCTGTTCTAATATTTAAATCTGTCATTCATTTTGATTTCATTTTAATGCATGGTGAAAGTAATAGGTCTGGATTGAATCTTTGGCATGTGGAAAGCCAGTTTTCCTAGCATCACCTATTAGAGAGACTATCTCTCTATTGTACTTAAGATAATGTACATAAGTATGCCTCAAATTGTGTGTGCATTATCTAATCTGTTCTGTTGATCCTGAGGGCCATTTTTTTTTTGCCAGTTCAAAGCTGTTTTTCGTTACAATAGCTTTGTAGTATAATTTCAATTCAGAGTTTGTAATGTCCTCTGCCTTTCCTTTGTTGCCTTGAATTGCCTTTACTATTCGAGGTCTCTTCTAATTCCAAATGAATTTTAGGGTTGAGTTCTCTAGTTCTGTGAGATTTGCTAATGATATTTTGATTGAGATTGGGCTAAATCTGTATGAAAATTTTGGGAATATGGTCATTTTCACTAGATTGTTGCCTTCTACCCAAGAATAAGGGATTTCTTTTCATCTTCTAACATGGATCCTCTTCAATCTTCTTTTTTTAGAATACTGTAGTTTTCAATGTAGAAATCTTTTACTTTCTTGATTATATTGATTCTTAGATGTTTCTTTTTTGGACGTTATTTTGAAAGGTGCTGTTTCTTCAATTGCTCTCTCAGTCAGTTTGTTATGCATGTATAGGAAAGCTATTAATTTTTGAAGGCTGACTTTATGCCCATCTAAGCCACTGAATTTAGCTAAAAGCATTTTGGCGGAGTTTTGGGAATCTTCTATGTAGAGTATCATGCCATCTGTAAGTAATAGTTTGACTTCTTCCTTTCTTGTTCTTACTCCTTTTCTTTCTCTTGTTAAATTGCTCTAGCTCATGTTTCCAGAACTGTATTAAGAGTTTTTGGTTCCTGATTTTAGCGTGATAGCTTTCATTATTGTCTATATAGAATGATGTTGATTTTGATTGGTCATAGACAGCTTTATCATATTGAAATAAAAACTTTCAATCCACCTTTCTTTAGCTTTTTTTTTTTTATCATCAATGTGTGCTGACCTTTGCCCTATGGTGTTTTTTTCTTAGTTTATTAAAATGATCATGATTTTTCATGTCCTTGATTCTATTAGTGTGCTGTATGTCAATGATTTTTTATTTGCTTTATAATCTTCTTGATGATTTGCTGTATTCTGTTTGCCAGTATCTTATTGAGACCATGTACCTCTATGTTAGGGAAAACGGCCTAAGAAAGAGTTCTGTTTCCTGGGTATATCCTTCCCTGTTGTGGTATTCGGGTAGTTCTTGCATCCAAAAATGAATTTGAGAATATTGCTTCCCTTTAAATTTCATTAAAGAGAGTTTGAGAAATAGCCATATTAGGTCTTCTCTCAGTCTCTTACAGAATTCATCAGTGAATCCATCAAGGCCTGAGCCTTTGTTATTAGAGTTTTCATTACATTTCATTACATCTTGAAATCCACTGACAGCTATTTATTTATTTCATATTTTAATATTTTCTTGATTCTTATTTTGTAATACATATAGATCTAGGAAGTTGTCCACTCCTTTCTTAATTTTTGATCTTGTGTAACTACAAGTTCTCTAAGTAGCAGATGATCTTCTGGATTTCTGCAGGATCTGTTATGGTTTCACTCTCTTCATGCTTAATTTTATGGATTTGAGATTTTTTTATTTTTTTACATTACGAGGGATTGAACTCAGGACCCTGAGTTCTTGCCAGGCTAGTGCTGCTTATTCCACTGAGTTATCTTCCCAGCCTTGAGTTTTTACTTTTTGATACAGTTCACTTCAAGTTTGTGGACTTTGTTTAATCATTGGTGCTTTGTATTGCTTTCTTAGTCTATATTGCATTAAATTCTGCTCTGATATTTATGATTTTTCTCCCTCATATGAGCTTTGCATTTGACTTGCTCTTCTTTTTTAAGAAACTTTACCCTTAATATTAAGTTGTTTATTGGACTTGTTCTATTTTCCTAATATAGATATTCACCACTATGAATTTCCTTTGTAGTACTGCATTCATTATGCCCCAGTATGTGTTAATGGCATTACCATTTATTTAGTTGCAGATATTGTTTAATTTCTTTTATAATGTCATCTGTGACTTATTCATTTTTCAGGAGGGTAGTATGTAAATTCCATGTGTTGAAGAAGTGGTTTCTTTTGCCATTGGTTTCCAGTTACATTACATTATGGTCAGAAAACATGCATGGGATAATTTTATTTCCTTTACATGTTCTATGAGCTATTTATGCTTTCAATATTTAACCATTATGAATTGTGCCACTGTGAACTTGGATATTCATTTTTTCCTTTCATGGATTTTTTAATTGATGATACAATATTTACTTTAAATGCTATATTACAGTGTATCTTAGAGTTATATTAGAATTGTTTATGCTATGTTTTCTTGGGCTTATATTGCAACTAATTTATCTTGTGCTTATTCATGAAATTTTTAATTTTCTATGTCACTAGATATGGCTTGACCATATGATGCATGAATTTTAATTATAATAATTTATGTCATGCATGCATTATGTTTGAGTTCTTCTGCTTTGTTCTTTATTATTTTTCCTAATCTACAAAGAAGTAAAACCATCATGTCAGCCATAACTGCGGAAGGCCTGAGGGAGAGGGTGATGGCCCAATTTCATTGTCTGTTGACAGCCCACAATATCTAACCTCTCCAAAATTTCTTCTCCACAGGTGCTTTTCAGTTGAGCTTAGTGAAGGCAGAAGTATTCACAGTGCCTCCGCAGGAGGCCACACTTATTGCACTGGTGAGCAGTTTGCTGGTGGTGTTTACCTTGACCTTTGTGGGGCTCTTTTTTGTCTACTGCAAGCAGTTCTTCAACAGACACTGCCAGCATGGTAAGGGAAGCTCCTTCTCTTTTCACATGAATCAGAAGTAAATCTTTCTTATAGGAGAGCAGAAGAACTTTGGGGAGCTTAGAGTCAATGGGCCTTACCATACTGGAAGATCTAAGCAGTGGTATTCTCCAGGTTTGATTATGGAATTATCTGTCATGGCAATAGAAAAAATGGGACTTCAAAAATGAATGAAGGTAGGGGGTAGAGTCATAGCTCCATGGTGTAAGTGCCTGCCTGGCAAGTGTAAGATTGTGAGTTCAAACCCCAGTCCTACCAAAAAAAAAAAAAAAAAAAAGAATGAAGGTGACTTTGGGAGTTTGGGGGACATATTCTAGTAGATGCCAAGACATCACATAGAAGCATGATGGGAATGTCCATGAGAAATAAATATGAAGACTCAGGTTCTAAATTTATCTCTGATTGCATAATCTTGAAGAAGTTATCTTGCTTTCATGAGTGTCTTTCTCTCTAGTCTTTATATTAAAAGTTAGGGTCTGGGAAGATAGTTCAGCTATCTAAGTGCATGACTGGCTAGTGTAATCCTACTCTCACCTGGATGTAACTAGCTCCACCACCAAAACCGAAAGTGGTAGCACATACCTATAATCCCAGTGCTCAGCTAGGAAGATAGCTCAGTGATATAAGCACCTGCCTGTAATCCCAGTACTGGGGAGGCTGAAACAGGAGGGTCACTAAAAGTCCAAGCTATATAGTGAGACTCTGTACAAAATGCATAAATTTTAGAAACATAAAATAAAATGGGATAGCATTGGATGAGTTGGAATTTAATTGTTTAAATTTTCTATATCTACATTAATAAATATAAAATGCTGGAATGTGTGAAAAGGGTAGAACATTTGGCTATATATGAAACATTGTTCTAATTGAGGTGAGTGATGTCTAAGGAGACTGCTGTTAGTATAGTTACTTTCCAAAATGGAGTAGCTGAAACCTGAGTGTCTAGTACATAAACTTCATATTTTATTTTCCTCAAATCAATATTGAAGGTCAAAGAGGTCTAGCCCAACACATAAGAGATATATCAAATCCTAGACAGAAATCACTGTGACCTGTTTTCAGCATAAGTTTATTCATTATCCAAGAAGTTCATGGGGAAAAATATGGATGAGATTGTGTTACACATAATCAAGAGCAAATAAGATGTTACAAACTCCAGCCAAGAGCAGTAGTTCAGCGCACCTTTAGTGCCATTAAAGGATATGAGAGTCACAAAGGGACACTTAATCATGAACTCAGACCAGCATGGGACTCAGAAAGTAGGAGAGAAGATAAATTTTACTAGATACAGAGAAAGGGAACCATCTTCTTCACTCTATTTGGATCCTGGACCCAAAGAAACTACTTTTTAAAGCTTTGTTCATTTTGGCTCTCAGTACTATCAGTTTATATTCTAAAAATCTAGTAGGTATATTTGGTTATGCTCTTTGCCTAAATAGGAATAAATCTATTATTTTATAGTCTGTAGTGCTTCCTTCTGTTTTTAAATTAAGTTTATGGATACATTTTAGATATACATAATGATAATATTCATCATAGGGAATTTGTACCCATACATGATATATTTCATTCCTCTTTGCCTAATTGCCTCTCTTCCCTTCAAAAAACCTTCCCATCAATATGTAAATACACAGCTCAGTTATGCAATGTTCTGAGTCCTCACTGACCTTCTGATCAGTGATATTATGGGGCTACAAAGGAAAGTAATTGATGGTGTATAGTACCCCTAAGGAGAGCCACCTAGACAAAAAACATTTTCTTGGGCTTTCACAGACAGCACATTGGCCAACCAGTGGCCATGACTCATCCAGATGGCCAGCACTGACAAAAGTTCTGCAAGCCATCGTACATGGCTTTGCGGTAAATTCTGAGGGGATTTGACTGACCTTGTCAGATACAAAAATTACATTTTTTGTTATATATATCGTGCTTCATCTTGATCTTTACTACCCAGCAGAAACTTCTAACCACGACGTATAAAAAGTAAAGCCATATTAATATGCTGACCTGTAAAAGGCTCAAGTCAACAGCTTCTGACATTGCCCTTTCTGCTAATAACCCACTACTATTATAGACTATTGGACGATATATACAGCTACTTTCTCTTAGTTCAATGAGAAGAAATTTTTGTACTAATAGTGTTTAGAAAAGATATCATGTCTGCATCTTGTACTCTGAACAATTACTACAAAGACAACAATATACAATGTATTAATTATTTTCACTACCCTACTAACCTGTTATGAAACTATCTCATTGCAATTTTTTTCTCATTAAAATTAATAAAATTAAAATATTAAAATGTATTTATAAAGCTTTGTTTCTGTTTTATTATTTTAAAATATTTCTTTTTTTCTCTTCCTCCTTTCCCCTTCTCCCACTCAAGTTCTTCTTTCCTTTTTTTTTTTTTTTTTT
>PVJA010027514.1:0-13390 GCA_004027025.1 Myocastor coypus | reverse complement strand
TCTCTGTCTTCCCTCACATCTTTGTCACTTTATATGTGATATATAAATAGCAGATGTCTGTATTTTTTAAATTATTTATTTATTTATCTATTTATTCTTGTTTCAGAACTTTTTTTTGTTTGTTTATTTGTTTTTATGGCCGGCTCAGCCTACCCTGAGGGCAGGGCTGGCACAACATGTGGTGCCGGGGATCGAACCGCGGTCCCTGCAGCCACCTGCAGGCGCTTTAGACCACTGTGCCATCCTGCCGGGCCCCGAGACGTCTGTATTTTTAAAAAGAGAAAAGAGCAAATTATCTTGAATAGTACCATTAATGGACATGTCAGGTAATCCCTAATGGAATTGTGCTTCTAGGATTGAAACAAAATTAACCAAAAACATATTGACCAGTTCCAACAACCTCACAGCTTCTAGCAATCCCTAATTACACTCCCCTCTTCCCATGGGAAAATATTCCTGGAAAGCCCTCAACACTAATCCTTCATTTCAACTCTAAAAACCTCAAATTTATTGAGCCTTCATTCAATTTTTTACTTAATATTTGTTCTATTTTACTTAATATTTGTTACTGTCTCTCCTCTTATTGACTTAGCATCTTTTCTGCTTCCCCTTCATCCTCTTCCTTTGCCTTCTCCATTGTTTTTGTATCACTGGAAGCTCGAAAATATTCCTTATCACTGGCATAGACAGCAAGGAACACGGATAAAGGGTGCAAATGCAAAAAACAATTTCTAATACACATGACTGAAGTGTGATCATATATGTTGATCTGCTATATGCAGCAAAAATTCTCTCCTTAAAACAGTGATAGGGTCCAACCAAATATAATCAAATACATTGAAAGAGTGCACAATATCTCTAGACAAATAAAGTCAAGAACACATCTCTGGAAAAATGAACTTAATTAAAATGTTTCTCCTACCAGTTACAAACTTCCTTCACTCTGTTTCACCTCAGGCCTGAGCAATAACAATGAAAAGTACAAACATGAAAAAATAAGACAGTAAAATGCCCCCAAAGGCTTCCAACTCTGCTGAAGCAAATCCAAAGGACAGCAATGGAGAAGAAAGCAAATATCAGATAACCAAGTAAATGATTAGAACGGAAGAAACTTGGTGAGTTCAAAGAGGATATAATCTCCAAAATAGTAGAATTTACATCAAACTGACCAATGTAGATATGGGAGAAATAAATAAAAAGTTGGAAGAGCTAACCAAAGTGGTTAAAAAGATGAATGACAAATTTATCAAAGATATGGACACCATTTATTTTAGTGTGGTACATGATGAGAGATATGAGTCTAGATTCAATCTTCTGCCTTTGTATAGCCAGTTTTGCCATCACCATTTGATAGAGAGGTCATCTCTCCTCCAGCATATGTTTTTGGCTCCCTTATCAAAGGGTAAATAGTTTAATGTGCTTTGGGTTGTTTCTGAATTCTCTATTTTAGTCCATTGATCTTTGTAGTTTTTTGTGTCAGTACCATGCTGTTTTTATCACTGTAGCTTTGTAATATAACTTCAAGTCTGGAATTTTGATGCCTCCTACTTTCTTCTTATTATCCATATTTGCCTTTGCTATTCTGGGTCTATTCTGGCTTCATATAAAATTTAAGATAGTTTTATACAGTTCTGTGAAAGAATGTTCTTGTTACTTTGATTAGGAATGCATTACATCTGTATATCAATTTCAGAAATATGCCCGTTTTTAGTATCTTGATTCTGTCTATCCAGAAATATGTGATATGTTGCTTTATTTCTGATGTCACTTTTCATTTCTTTCTTCAAAGCACTGTAGTATCCATTGTAGTCTTGTATTCTATACATGAATATTATATATTGTATAGTATTCTTTTACTTATTATTTAGGTTAATTCTCTTTTTTAAAATTTATTTATTTTTTTCTTGTTTCAGAACCTTTGTTTGTTTATTCACTCATTTTTATGGCCGGCTCAGCCCGCCCCGAGGGCAGGGCTGGCGCAGCATGTGGTGCCGGGGATTGAACCGCCGTCCCTGAAGCTGCCCAAGCTTTCCAAAGCAGGCGCTTTAGACCACTGAGCCATCCCACCGGGCCCCTCTTTTTTTTTTTAAAAGAATTTTTTTTTCTTGTTTCAGAACTTTTGTTTGTTTATTTATTTATTTTTATGGCCGGCTCAGCCCACCCCGAGGGCAGGGCTGGTGCAGCATGTGGTGCCGGGGATTGAACCGCAGTTCCTGAAGCCACCCGAGCTTTCCCAAGCAGGCACTTTAGACCACTGAGCCATCCCACCGGGCCCCTATTTAGGTTAATTCTTAAGTATTTAATTTTTTCTGTGTACATGGCATTTTTTCCTAATTTCTTTCTGAAACATTTCATTATTAGCGTACAAGAACATTACTGAATCTTTTGGTAGATTTTTTTTTTTAGTTTTTTCATGTAGAGAGTTATGCCATCTGCAAATAATGATATTTCTTTGTTTCATATATATAAAATTTATTTTTCTTGCCTAATTACTATTGCTAGTGTTTCAGTTATTCTTTTCAACAGGAGTAGTGATAGTGGACATCTTTGTCTCATTTCTGATTTTTGAGAAATATTTTTGTTTTATTTCCAATTCAATATAAAGATAGCAGTAGGTGTATCATAACTTTTCTCTGATTCAGATAAGATCCTTCTATACCTACTTTCTTCAGGATTTGTTGTTGTTGAAGGAGATGGATTTTCATCAAAGGCTTTTTGTACATCTATTTAAGATGATCATGTGATATCTGTCCTTGCTTCTGTTCACTTAATATATTACACTTACTGATTTGTGCATGTTGAACCCATCTTTGCATCCCTGGGATGAAGCCTAGTGGGTCCTAATATATGATTTTTTGGTGAGTCATTGCATTCTGTTTGACAGTATTTTGTTGAAGATTTTTGTGTCTGTATTCATTAAAGAGATTTGTCTGTAGTTTACTTTTTTAGTTGATTTCTTATCTGGTTTTGGTATCAGAACAATGCCATCTTCCAGCAATAACAGTGCTGTCTTCCGGCAATTGGCCGTACTTCTTCCCTTTCAATTTCATTACAATTTTAAGAAATATCGGTATTAAGTCTTCCCTGAAGTTTTCATATAATTCAACAATGAATCCCCAGGCTTTTATTAGTTGCTAAGTTATTTATTGCTACCTCAATTTTACTTCTGTTAATTGATTATTCAGGGTTCTTAAATGTTCTTGGTTCAATCTTGGTAATTGATATGTGTTTTAGGAATCTATCCATTTGTGTATTTTTCTTGGAATTTTTCAATCTTTAGCATATAGACTTGAAACGTAGTTGTGAATCTTTTTATTTATTTTGGTGGGTGTCCATTGTGATTTCCTTTTTTTTTTTTTTTTTTTGGCTTTTTGAGACAGGGTCTCACTATGCAGTTCAGGCTGGCCTTGAGCTCACTTTTGTAGCCCAGGCTGGTCTCGAACTCACAACACAGCCTTCCAAGTGCTGGGATTACAGGCATGCACCACCACGCCTGGCTTCATTAATTCTTTCAAATAACTAATTCTTTGATTCTGTTATGGTTTGTGTTTAGTTGTTTCCCCAAAGGCTCATACAGTCATGGGGTGGGGACTTCTAGAGGTTGAGATTCACTCATGATCCACTGGGGTTATGGGTGATCCAAGGCTGAGATTATGGGTCTGAATACTTCTGGGTTTATACATGTGAGTGCTACGCCCAGCTTGGGGCATAGCCTGAAGGTAACATAAAAGATACAGAGAGACACACTTTCTCTATGTTGCTATTATTTGCGCTACTTCATTTGTCCTCTTGCTCTTTCCTGCTGCCATGGAAGGATTCTCTCTGCCATGTGCCACTCTGCCTTGGAGCCAGCTAAGTACGGACTGAAATCTCCATTAACTGTGAGCTAAATAAACATTTCTTTCCTTCATTTTGAGTGTTAAATGTCTGTCCCAGCAACGAGAGAAGAGTAACTGAGACAGGTTCATTGTTTTTTTGTTTTGTTTTGTTTTGGTTTTTTTTTTTTTTGAGGGACCAGGGTTTGAACTCATGACCTTGCACTTGCCAAGCAGGCACTTGTGCCATGGAGCTATCTTCCTGGCCCCCAGGTTCATTGTTGAATTGTATTTTTTTTTTCAATTTCGTTGATGTCTACCCTGATCTTTATAATATTTTTCATAATTTTTTTCTTTTCCTAACTTTGGTTTTGGTTTGTTCTTGTTTTTCTAGGAACTAAAAGTGCATCACTAGAATGTGTATTAGAGCATACTCTACCTTTTGTAATATAAACATTCATAAGTCTAATTTCCCTCTTAGAATTGCTTTCATTATATCCCATAAGTTCTTGTGTTGTAATGGCATTATCATTTAATTTTAGAAACTGTCTTACTTCTTCCTAGATTTCTTCTGTATCATTGCTAACAGATGTTGCTTCATTTCCCTTCATTTGGATAATTCTTGTGTTTTCCTTTGTCATTGTTTCGTACTTCCTTGTGCTATAACAATGTACCTGTAATAATTTCAATTCTTTTACATTTAGTTACACTTGCTTTATTGGTTAGTATGTGGCCTATTTTGGAGAAAGTTTATGCGTTTTTGAGAAAAATGTGTATTATGGTTTGTTTTGGTTTTAGATGGAACACAGTAGACATCTATTAAATCCATTTATTTGAAGGTTTTATTGAACTCTGATACATATTTGTCAAAATTTTTTTTCAATGGCTGGCTCAGCCTGCTCTGGGGGCAGGGCTGGCACAGCATGTGGTGCTGGGGATTGAACTGCGGTCCCTGTGGCTGCCTAAGCTTTCCTAAGCAGGTGCCTTAGACCACTGAGCCATCCCACTGGCCCTTTATTTGTCAAATTTTTGTCTACTTGATTTATTTGTGATACAGTGACATTGAGGTTAGGTGTTAGTGTTTATCTGGTCTTTTATGACCAGTAGTGCTTGATTTATGAAGTTGGGTACATGCTTGTGCATCTACTATTGTAGCATTTCTGTTGTACTGTTCCATTAACCAACATGTAGCGACCTTCTTTGGCTCTTTTGAAAAGCGTTGGCTTCACATCCACTTTGTCTGAATACAGGACCTGTATTCACCTGGTTCTTTGGGAGAAGGGCTGTTGCATAGAATTTTTTTCATCCTTTGAATTTTAGTCTATCAGTTTCTTTTTGGGGCTAAGTGTGCTTCTTGTAAACAAAATAGCACTGGATTTTTTTGTTGATCCATTCTGCCATTTATGTCTTGGTTGGTGAATTGAAACCACTCATACTGAGAATTTTTACCCACAGGTGTTGTCTTGCTCTTGCTATTGTCTTATTTTTCTCTGGCTGGTTCCCTCTTTCCCTTTCTCTGCTTACCCTGCCACAAAAGATCCGTTAGATCTTTTGTCCTTTTTTTTTTATTTTTTATTTTTTTATTTTTTTATTTTTTTATTTTTTTGTCCTTCTTGACTTCATTCTCTTTGTAGTATATCTTTGAGGAATTTTTTAAGCACTGTTTTTGTGGGCGTGGATTTTCTTCCCGTGACCTTTATCATGAAAACATCTCATTCACTTCTCTTATCAATATTGAAAGATAGCATTTCAGCATATACCAGCCTGGGTGGAAATTCTTTTCTTTTAGGGATGAAAACATTTCGCTCCAAATTCTCCAAGACTTTAAGGTTTGTGTTGAGAATCCTGCTGTAATTTGAATGAGTTTTCCTTTATTTGTTGCTTTTCTCTTGTTGCTTTTAAGATTCTTCTTTTGTTTTAGACTTCTGGGATTTTGAAAATAATGTGTTATGGAGAGATTTCATTTTGATTGTCTATATTTGAGGTTTTATATTCTTAATTTATTAAATTTAACAAATTGTTAGATTTGTTTCTTTGATTTGAAAAGTATTTGTCTATATCTTAAATTATTTTCCTTTATTGGAAGAGTTTTCTGCTATCATTTCAGTAAATACATTTTGCAGTTCCACAGTTGCCATCTTCTGATTTTCCACTAATTCAATAGCGTAGTCTTCTTTGTGGCATTTAGGAGCCTTTGGACACAACTTTCATATCTGTTTGTTGTTTTTAAGATATTCCTCATTAATTTGTCACCAACAATAGCCCTATTTTGTAGTACCCATATCTATTTCTCCAGGGATGGGCCACGATATTATTATTCTTTTTACATTTTTTATTTTATTTTATTTTTGTCTTGTTTCAGAACTTTTGTTTGTTTGTTTATTTTTATGGCCGTCTCAGCCTGCCTTGAGGGCAGGGCTGGCACAGCATGTGGTGCCAGGGATTGAACTGCAGTCCCTACAGCCGCCCAAGTTTTCCTAAGCAGGCACTTTTAGACCACTGAGACATCCTGCCGGGCCCCCGGCCACGATATTATTAATGACACCAAGGCAACCCAGATAATGGCATCCACCAGAAAAACAATTAATAGCATCAACTATGTCACATTAGGTATAATAATAAAACCAGAATTAAGTCTTCCCCCCACACACCATATAAAAGATACCACTAATTATAGTGCTGTGGTGCTAGTGACACAGAGTGAACACACTGGTGAATCAGCATGGGCTGGATGTGGGAGGGCCCACCTGAATTGTCATCAACAACAATCTTGCTGCCAGAGTCTCAACATCCTGCTATCTTAGTCTTCAGAATCGCCCCAAAATGACTCTTGGTGTAGAACTTGCTATCTAGCTATCTAGTTGCTATCTATCTGATTTATGAAACAAATGGAGGAAACGACTCAGGAAAAGCCAGGTCCAGTCCAGTCTAGTGGTTGCCCCTTCCAGGCTAAGCAGCCTTCCACGGGGAGCTTCTCTCCAGCAGCCAGGTCGGGGCACGCACAGCTGACCCAGCAAACTGACACCTCGCAGGGGAGCAGCTGGTGGGGGTAAAGCACAGGAGGAAAGCTGGCTGAATGAGGGGAAAACAACTCTCTGGGAAGAAAAGTGGCTCCAACCACAAGTGACATTTGGCATTTACAAAGGAAGCAGCCATAGACAGGAGATCACAGCTGGTTTGACTTACCAGTAACAAATCCAATTCCCTGTTTCTTGCTGCTTGTCTTCTGTCCATAAACACAGATGAAGCCACCCCCAGATGCATATTCAAATTACTCCAGGGATCTGTGTGGAACCTAGGGTGTGGCCTCCCAAAGAGCTGCCAGATGGACAGCTGTGAGAGGGAGGATTGCCCTGTGTCCTCTCCCTGGCTGCACCCTGCACCCCAACAACTGCACCAGGAGGTGGCAAGGAAGGGAGACCCAAGCAGGCGTGACAGCAGGGTGTGGGGTGCTGTGAGAGGAAGACACAGCATCAAAAATTAGGAGGTTTTTCTTTCAGAACATTTGGGAAAAATAACTGCTGAGTTGCTCTGTCCTGCAACTCCTTCAAGAGCTTATTTGACAGCTTCTTGAGGTGCTAGTAGTCACTAACAGATGCGTCCTGTAAATCTACTTACTGCATTTGTTTGGCCTTTCATTTTTTTCTGGTGTGATGTAGAGAAGTATAGGGTTGGCCTTCTGCTAAAGTGAGTCGTTACAGGTAAGTGAAGGGAGTCAGGGGAGCAAGAGTTATACATCATCAGATGTTTCCTAAAATGACTAAGCAAGCAAACCTGGGCTAGGCACCATTGCTTCTGCATTTCCATGGAGTGTCACCCCACATAGCTACTGCAGGCTACATGTGCCCAGTCTTGGAAAAAGGACTCTCCCACTGACCCCAAACCAGGTAGGGCAATTCCACTGGCTTTGAGTACATTGTGCCCTTTCATTGGAAATTCGCTTTAGGAAATGCTGGATTCCTGACATGAATGCTAGGAATGTGACAGTCTCCCAAGAGGAATAACCAAGCCTCCCACACAAAGTCAGTCCTGCACATTCTTGCGCTTCTGCACAAACAGGCTAGAACAAACCTTCTTCACTGTCTGTGCTCCTTGTTCACTGCCCACCTGTTCCTAAGGCCACAGTCTGGCCCTCAAGCCGTGGAATTTAGAGAGAGGCTGGATGAAGCCCAGGGACCCTCCTGCATGGAGTCCCAGTTGGTTGGGAGGTTTATCACCCACTGCTATCTCACAGCATTCCTCACTGCAGCTTGAATCTATTAATCCCTTATCTTGTCATCATAGGCTAAATGAAAGCATCCACCCCTAAGCTTCCTCCCTTTGCAACAAAAATCTTTTACCTCTAGCTCACCCCAGGGTAGCTGGCCTCTGATGTTTCCAAGAACTTCTCCAGCTTCCTGTGAAGTAGTTTGGTCTAATGAGTCCCCAGGGAGTCTGCTGGGGAAGAGAATGAAGACTGGGTAGCTTCCTCCTCCAGATGTGCTAGACACCCACTGGGTGAGTGCTACACCCCTAAAATGAGCCTCCTGGGCCACCTTGAGGCCCAAGAATCTTCTATTCTTGTCTCAATATCTGGGTCCAGCAGGGATTTTCCTATATCAGGAGTCCTGTTTTTGGAGCACAGAGAGGTCTGAAAGAGGTATCACCAACAAAGAAGGAAGCAACAAGTCCCAGAACTGGGATATGTGCAAGAGTGCTTGAGACAGGGGAGACAGAGGCTGAGACCAGAAGGAAAGCTACAGTTTTCCTGAGATTGTCACACTGTGGTAGCCAAACCTCAGGATACAAGAAGTCCCTAAATATCTTTCTCACTACCTTTAGCAGAGCCGGCTGGGATGGGATGGGGCTAGCATGGCTGAATTCCATGCTCCAGAAGGATGGGAAGCTCTTCAAGGTAGTGTGAGGCTCAGCAGACACCACTTCCAAAGACAACCTTTCTCTTCTCATCAGCTCAGGCACATGTCTATTAGGTTATCAAAGAGGCCTCAAACTTGAAGGGCCAGAAACTCCAGCTATGCCTTAAACATAACAAGAATCTCCCAGCTACTCAGGAGCTTGAGGCAAGAGGATTGCAAGTTTGAGGCAAAACCGGCAACTAAGTGAGACTCTGTCTCAAAATAAAAACTAAAAAGGGTTGTACCTCAATAGTAGAGTAGCCCCAGGCTCAGTCTCCAATATCATCATAATCGATTATGGGCCATATCCAATATTTGCACAACTTCCAATCTTTCTCCTACAAGTCACTGCACATTCCATACCCTTATGTCCACAGCCAGATTTCTAACAGCCTCCATAATGAAGCTCACAAAACATAAACCAGAGCACATGATTCTTTTGCTAAAATCCTCTAAAGGCTGCTCACATCACACAGGATAAAAGCCAAAATTATTCCAAATGGCCTGTAAGCAAAATTGGAAGAAAATAAGACTCAAACCTCCAGGAAAAGTGTCCCATGGTGCAAGCCACAACGAAAGAATGTGCTCGGGATGTCTGCTGAAGAGCAAAGCCCCTGCGCTTCTGTCCTACTGCTTTATCACTCATCTGCAGTGAGTAGAACAGTGTATCACCAAATTCTTAACACTGTCCCCCAAATTTTTATTTCCTTAGGACCTTCCAAACTGATCTGACTTGGAAATGAGCAAATGCAATAATCAGTTAAGGATGGAGACAAGACCATGCTGGACTCGCATGATCAAGTCCAATGAGTAATGTCCTAGGATGAAGAGATGCAGACTCACAGAGGGAAATAGAACGAGGCCACACAGAAATAGAAATAAACATGAGTTAAAGGAATACCTGAGGCCATGCATTTAAAAGCACCAAGGAATAATTGTCCCCTATGACTTTCAGAGGGAGGAACACCCTACTGATGCTTGGATTTTCAGCTTTCAGCTTCCAGAAATGTACAAAAACAAATGTTGATAGTTTTAAGCCACTAAGTCCATGAAAATTTGTTATAACTCTAAGAAAAGTATCGCCCTCCCTTGCTTATTTATTTATTTATTTATCTTTATTCATTTTAATGAGAAAAAAAGATGAAATAGCCAAGAAAGAGTTTCAAAGCAGGTTAGTAAGACAGGTACAATAGCTAATACATTAAGGAGAGTCACCCGAGAGAAAACATTCTCTCAGGCTTTCACAGAGAGCAAATTGGTCAAGCAGTGGCTGTGACTCATCCAGATGGCTGACACTGACAACAGTTCTATAAAATGCTGTACATGGTTTCAAGGTAAATCCTGAGGGGATTTGACTGACCTTGTTAGATGTAAACATTACAATTTTTGTTATATAGGTCTTGCTTCAACTTGGTCTTAACTATCCAGCAAAAAACGTTTAACCACGAGGTATAAAAAGTAAAGCCAGATTAATACACTGAGCTTTAAAAGGCTCAAGTCAACAGCTTCTTTTTTTTTTTTTTTTTTTTTTTTTTTTGTGGGACCAGGGTTCAAACTCACGACCTTGCACTTGCCCAGCAGGCACTTGTGCCTCAGAGCTATCTCCCCAGCCCCTTCAAGTCAACAGCTTCTGACATTGCCAGTTCTGCTGATAACCCACTACTATTATGAATTATTGGATTATACATATAACTACTTTCTGTTGTCCAATGAGAAGAAATATTTGTACTAACAATGTTTAGAAAAGTTATCATGTCTGCACCTTGTACTCTGAACCACTAGAGTATTAATTATTGTGGCTATCCTACTAACATATTCTGAAACTGTCTCATTGTTATTTCTTTCTTATTAAAATTTTAAAAAATTTTAAAAATAATTAATACATTGCATATTGTTGTCTTCATATTAGGTATGCAGACATTAGACCCAGCCACTCTGGTTTCCCATCCTCCCCTGGGCAAAGGCAGGCGAAGAATGATGTGAGAACTTATACCATTTTCCCAAAGCCCTTGACCTCTCTGAGCTTCACATATTTTCTTGGTGTAAACACAATCACTGCATTTGCCCCAGTTCTGACAGAGAGCAGTTCTTCCAATCAATGATACAGCCTCTCATGGGGCAGCAGAAGCGCTTCTCACAAGAGTACCACAGATCTCTCCAGAGCTGCTGGACCTTCCCCAGAATGCATGATGGAAAAATCCTCTCCTCATAAGGCGCTTGAATGCCACCTGAAGCTGCCAGAGCTGGACTAGTCCTCAGAAAGAATTTATTCCACATTTACTTGATAAACTGCTCTTACAAAACTGCACTCACTGTGATACTAACAGTCACTCCTAATCAACATCGTCAATACAAACAGGCTTTTAACATGGCAAACTGCTTGCACTAGGAACCATCAAATACACTACACAAACTGACTCAGATACAGGCTGGCTAGACAACATTTCTTCCCCAGAACCACATCCTTTGATTGGAGACTTACTTCCAGACATCCTCTAATGGATGCCTCCCTCCAGATTCACATATTCTACCAACTTGTAGTCAGTTTTGGGATGGGAACAGGGGGTAGGTGGGTGGAAAGTAATCAGCATTTTAGAGCTAGGAGCCCTAATACTCTTCTAGTTTATTTTTTGTCTCTCTTTTGTAAAAAGGGGGAGATCGAGGTCAAGGTCAAGTGGTTTGCCCAGGTCCAGCGCAGAGAGCACAGGAAGGCTTCCAGCTCCCTCCCCAGCCTTCCTCAAGCCTTCTCTATACTTTGTCCCTTCTGAGAGCTTCCTGCTTGCTCTGCCGACCACACAGGCACAACGGGAGGGTTTTCTCATGGACATTTTTTTTAAGCTGTGGAGCTGTTCCTTTTGCTCTACCAACAGGAAAGCTGACTGATTTTGTGTGAAGCCACCTTCTGAACTACAGAAGTTAGGTTTGCAGTATCCTTTTTCTTATTTATTATGTCTTTTACAGCCCTTCAAAGCCAGAAAACAACAACTATTTCCAGTCTGATCCAAAACCACAGGATTGTTTTTAATTCCATTCATCAGTATCTCATTCACCCCAAGAGACAAAGGGATGTTTCCATATTTACATAATGGGCTCATCCGTCTTAAGCTCCACTGGGCTCTCTTTGACATGGTGGCAATTGTTTCCCCACAAGCTTCCAAGTTTACTGTAAAGGCCAACAAGGTCTCAGACACCAAGAGAACATACTTTTCATGTTTTCATAAACTCTATAAAATTGTAATTGGATCAAACTTTGCATTCAAAAGGACATTCTTCAAGAATATTTTATATGCACATAAAACATAGAGAAAATGTTAACATTATGATCTTAACTGTTTGCACATTGGAACCAGCTAAAAGTTAGGAAAATGTAATCCATCTGTTCTCTTCTTTGAAACTACATTATTCTGAGAACACAGAAGAACACTGCAGGGGAGTTTGACACTGCCCTAGCCAGCTCCTATTATCAGGTGATGGGAGGCTGGGACGGAGGAAGCAGGCCAGCTGCTTTTTGTTTATTATTGGCCAAATCCTGATATAGCTGATTGAGGGGCCTTGGATCCACCTGTCCAGGCAAAGAAGGGCTGGTTCTGTGATCATGTGGTTTCTGAGGCCCAGAGTGTCACCTCCATGGCCCGAGGAGCCACCGAGGGTCACTTCATCTGTCCTAGTTCCTGGTGGGTTTCATAAGCCATGTGGACAGGTAAATTCAAGTTATTGTATAGATCCTATAGGTTGTTTATCCAAGACTAACCATTAGGCATTCATTAGCCCTCGTTATCATGTGCTAGCAGCTTAATTAGTTCAAGCTGAGCAGGGGGTGGTGAAGAAGAGGGAAATGAGGAAACGGTATGAGCAACAGGGACACTGGCTTTCCCTGGGAGCCTGATTCCTCAATGTCCTTGTTTTATCTATTTGTGGAGCAAATTAGACCCTTCATTATCACATTTGCAAAGTGCACATATGCCAAGAGAGAAACTGGGGAGGCAGGGAAGAGAAGACCCAAGAGTACTGGGAGATAAGCTGGCTTCCACCAGAAAGCCTCTCCCTCTCAGACCAAAACCCACCTTCCCACCATCACAGCCATCCCTGCTAGGATGGGTAGGCTCATAAAGAAGGTCAAAGCCAAATGCAATTCAATCCCTTCGCAGGATAGGGTCTCAAGTGGGTAAGATAACTGCATAAAGAAACTGTCCTTGTAAAGCCACTAGATCTGGTTCTACCATCTGAGGAGATTCCATAGTCTGAGAAATTCCTTTATTTTTTTTAAAGACCATAGTCTGAGAAATTCTTGGATAAGAGTTTCAAATATAGTCTGTGGTAACACAAAAAGAGAGAATTTTTCCCATCATTAATAAAACTGGAGCACCAGCGAGATGGCTCAGTGATCTAAAGCGCCTGCGGAGGAAACTTAAGGCCAGCACTGCAACTGCTCCTCGATCCCTGGCACCACATGCTGCGCACCCCCACCCCAGGGCAGGCTGAGCCAGCCATAACACAAACAAATAAATGAGTTTTAAGAGAAATAAATAAAAAAATCTAAAAAAAAAAAAAAAAAAAAAAAAAAAAAAAAAAAAAAAAAAAAAAAAAAAAAAAAAAAAAAAAAAAAAAAAAAAAAAAAAAAAAAAAAAAAAAAAAAAAAAAAAAAAAAAAAAAAAAAAAAAAAAAAAAAAAAAAAAAAAA
>PVJA010027513.1:0-28513 GCA_004027025.1 Myocastor coypus | reverse complement strand
GCTGGATCTGTAGGCGGGGGGAGCTGGATCTGCAGCTCAGCACCAGTGGGCAGCACGGGCAAGCGGGACCCAGTGGCAGAAGGCAGTCTCCTGGGACAGCCGCTTCTGTGTGATTCTCCACTGCACCACCTCGCACCTACCCTAGCCTGGGGGGCGGGGGGCACCGTGTGCTAAACCCGGTGAGAAGTAAAGGCTCAGAGCAGCGCAGGGGCGGACACCTGCAGCCATACAGCACGGACAGGAGAGACACAGTTTGGGCCTCCCAACACTCAGCCCTCTTTTCCTCCACCACACAGACATGACGCACCCAGAGGCCCCGCCTGGGGGCGGCCAGGCAGCCCTGACACTCCAGGCTTGTCTCCAGGGAGATGACGGTGCTCATCGACTCTGGAGGCCCCACGCTGTTGTGCAGCCCGAGCTTCAGGAAGGTGACTGCCAGGCCCTTCCGGGGGAGGCCTGGAAGCTCTGGCCTCTGGCGTCTTGGGCAGCACCAAAGGCAACAGCCCATCTCTGACTCATCACTGCCAGAGCGTGGCCCTAAAGCACCTGGGAGGGCCCCTCAGAATGGGCTCATTGTCCCCTGAATGGATGACAGTGTAGGACTGCTTAAGCAGCTCCCCTTGCAAGAAAAGCGACCGTCTCCATTTTGACTAAGCCTGACCCTATTCCCTCATACTGAAATGTACAGAGCTGGCTAGGACTTCTCATCATCCTCTCAATTGGCCTTAAGCAGTGTGCACTGGTCTAGTTGAGGTGCTGGTGGTAATTTCTGAAGATGGCACACGTGTTTCCCTGATAACCCACACCTGCTGCTCTCCAATATGAGCCAGGTCGAGGGGACAGGACAAAGAGTCAGAGCTCCACGCTGTCAGCTTGGATCGAGCCTCAAGATAGAGGCTGTGACTTCCTGGAGCTTGAAAGATTACATCTCAGAGCTGAAGCACCAGACCCCTGAAACATTGGATACTATCTCAATAGCATAATGCAAGTTACTTCCTCTGCATATCCTCTGAACATGGCGGAGGTGAATGCAGGCCACCTACCTAGCCCAGCCTACAGTGCTCACCTTCTTCCCACAATTCCCTTTCTCAAACCACTCGCCTTTCTCCACTGAATAAAACCTGAGTGCAGCCCTGGATCATCCTCTTAGTTCTGGAGAGTCATCTTGGACTTAGGGCCCCTTGGCTCCCCAATAATTATAGATATTTGCCTCAGTGTCTTTGTTATCACTGTGGGTTGCACTGGGAGTGCTAGACTGGAATTAACTTGGTGGAATTTCAATAACAGGTTTTAGGATTTTAAGTTTAGACTTCTTGGGCCGAGAGGAGAACCAGGAAGGGACTCGGACAACAACATCCTCCAGGCCCAGGCTCACGCACCTCAGGCTGAGGAGCTCACGCCCAGGTGTGCGGCTGCGACCACGTGCGCGTCCACTCGGGGAGCAGCCCTACCTCCAAGTCACTCTGCATCAGCCAGAGCCACCTCCAGAGGAACAGCGGTGGGCGGTGCCGGCATTGGCGGGGCCCAGGCAGTTTTCCAAGAATCCCACGCTGGTGCCAAATTCACATCAAAGCAACCAGGACGTGCTTGGATAAGAATTGTTGTCAGGGTGCATTTGGGCGGAAAAAGAAAAGCTGGCCGAGGGAGGCCACACCCCACACCGGCCCAGGCTTTTCAGGCCAGAAAGGAAAAGCGCACCTCAGTGCTAGCTCTCAGATCCAGCCTAGAGGTCCAGGCTGGAGGGAGGAAGATGGGGTGAGATAAGGCCAAGTTGGGGGGGAGCCCAAAGCAGCCCCACAGCGGTGCCCAGGGCAGCGGATGGAGACCGGTCCCTCCATGGGTGCCTCTGCCTCACTGCTCCTGTATTTGGACAAGGCACCCAGCAGTCCTGACCTCACCCCCTGGACAGACACATCTGTTTGTCCCACAGGCACAGATGCCTGTGAGGGGGAAGAGTTACCCCAGCTCCGCAGATGAGCTCAGGCTCTGACTGGCGTTGTTGTTCCCAAGCACACACCTGCCACCCCCGCCGACTGGCCCCATGGAAGGAGCGCATCTCACCTCCATGGTGACGTGGCTTGGGCCGTGGGGGTGCTTCGGCGGTGGGTGTGCATGGGCGTGAAGTGTGCGCTGGCCACCCTTGTGCTGGGGCAGTGTGTAAGTCCCTACGCACTGTGATCTGCCACCTGGAGCCCTCCTCCAGCAGCTGCAGCCCCAAGCAGAAAAAAACACACGCTGCCGCCCTGAGTTTGAACCCAGGCTTGCTGGCCCACGTCCTGCAGCAGCTCTGCCTTCTCCAGCCGGTGACATTGCAGGCAACATGCACGCAGAGGGGAGATGATAAACCTGGAGCTGTTTGTTACTCAGCAGAGCTGTGCAATAGCTAGGGATGGAGAAAAGGTGTGTGAGTCACCGACGGCAGAGAGAACTTTGATTCAAGCCTCCAGATTTGCCTGTTTTTCACTCCCGTATTCTTTGAGGTAAACTCTGCAGAGTGAGCCCTGTGGGGGCAGAAGGCCAGGACAAGTCTGGGTGGGTGGTCACCTCTGCCATAGAGCTAGGTAGGTGCTAAGGAGGTGTAGGGCCAGGGGTACATCACACAGGCTGTTCTGTAGAAGAAGGCTTTGTTGACAAATGTCCCTAAATTTGGGCTTCCAGAAATTTTCCCATATGAACTCTTTTTTTTTTTTTTTTTGTCTTTTTGAGACAGGGTCTCACTATGCATTTGAGGCTGGCCTTGAGCCCACTTTTGTAGCCCAGGCTGGTCTCGAACTCACACCTATCCTCCTGCCTCAGCCTCCTGAGTGCTGGGATTACAAACGTGAGCCACCACGCCCGGCTTCCACACGAACTCTTTTGACTCAAGAAATGATACCCATGTGAAATCACATGCTTCGTTTCTGACCTTAAACATTTTGATATGAAGTTCCATTTGCATTAAAACTTGGCAGAAATATCTTTTTTTTTGAGGAACTGGGGATCAAACTCAGGACTTTACACTTGCCAGGCAGGCACTTGTGCCCCTGAGCTATCTCCCCGACCCACTATTTTCAACACTGGACAGTTCACAAGCTTCAAGGTAAAATAATAGATTCAGAAATAACAAAAACAACATGTGGTTAGCACCTGAGATCTGGTGGGGACTTTTTGTTTTTGCTTTTTCCTGAAACACAGTCTCACTCCACAGTTCAGGCTGGTGTTGAGCCCAATGGCAGCCCAGGCTGGCCTCGAATTCAGGGCGACCCTCCTGCCTCGGCCCCCCAAGGGCTGGGACTACAGGTGTGCACCCCACACTCAGCCTCTGCAATCTATCTGACCTGCCAGCAGGCGTCAGCAGTGACCAGAACCAAGACCCTGCCCTCTTCACCAGACCTGTGTGGCCATGGTGTGGGGTGGGAAGGAGGCCAAGTTTGGGGCTATAGCATTAGAGCTCTCACCATGCTGGTGGTCAGGGCGAGCTGACTTGTATTTGAGTTTCTAGCCGCGATGTGGCATAAACTCTTTTGTTCATGATAAAAGTGGTGGAAATATTTATGGTATTTCTTTCCATGGTCGGAAAAAGAGATGTCCCTTGGCTTCTACTTCGACTTCTTTTTCACTCTTTCGGGCCATGAATGTGAGGCGTACATGTGTTCAAGCTGTGCATGGATCTAAAAGGAGAACTTTTGCACCTAAAAGAGAAATCTTAAGGCAGCTACGGGCCCTACAACTCCTAGATTTCTGCCGTCAAGCTGCAGCTCCTTGGGGAGGAAGAATGATGTCCAGCTAGGTCCTGGGTGTCCACACGTGACAGCTCAGCTCTGGTGTTATGTGGTGGACACCCGTGGCCACACCTCACTGGGCCACTGTACAACACGCATGGGCAGGGAGGCTCACAGATGGCCAGCTGCTGTCCTAAAGATACTCATGGCAGAAGGACGCGCCCAGGCCCCACACATGCTACACATGCAGACCACCTCCCCATGCAGCCTCCTCTGCACAAAATCTAGGGGTCCACAGATATCCCGACATCCCGCAGGACTGGGGTCTGCACTGGGCAGGCATGTAGGTGGTGATGGCCTCCGTCCTCAGAGCACCTCACCTTCACTGTCCTGGACTCCACCCACCTCACATCTGTCTTTGGGCCATGTTTGTATTTGGGGGCTTTTTGCTATATGTTACATAATGGAGGAACATAGGGCGACTCGCTTGGATTTTCTTTACTTTTTTTAAGTTTTGTTTTGTTTTGTTTCTTTTTGAGACAGGGTCTCGAGATGCAGCTCAGGCTGGCCTTGAGCTCACCTTTGTAGCCCAGGCTGGTCTCGAACTCGCACCGATCCTCCTGCCTCAGCCTCCCAAGGGCTGGGATTACAGGCGTGCGCCACCGCGCCCGGCGAGATTTTCTTTATTTTGAAGTCACACTAATGCTTTGATTTTAGAGGAGGGAAGCCTTGGATGGGCGAGGAAACTGAGCAAAGTTATGGAAGCGTGGAGATATTCCTTTGTCCTCCCCGGTTTTTGCTTTTCATTAGGAGAGTTACTCCTGGACATGATCATGAAACACATTTTTAAATGAGCTGTCTCCGCTTCAAGAGAGGCGCACAGCATTTCTCCACCCGATGCCAATGTCAACAGCAGCTCCGCTGAATCATCAACGAGCTGGCCGAGACCGACGGCCAGGACCAACGCTGACAACTTAGTGTTCTGTCTCACAGCTCCTCGCACACTTGGAGTTCGCAGTTACTCAAGCGGACAGCCTACAGGCTGCTCATGATTATCCTTTCTTCTCCATCTGTGACATCCAGGACCTTGGACCACGCTGCAGGCTGGCGTCCAGAATCTCGTCCTCTTCACTTCCCGCCACTGCCAAGGCCACCTCCGTGGTCCAGGCTGCCATCGGTTCTCCCCACAGAAGTGGTGAACTAGGGCATCAGGCAGGGCTTTGTTAGAACATGAAGCTCTAACAGAGCCTGCGCTCACAACACCAAAATATAGTTCCCTCCCTGTACCCTACGTTGTGTGTTAGAATCCAGCTCAGGCTATAATCCCACATGTCTCAGTTCCTCTTCTCTTATTGCTGGGACAAATACCTGGCCCTCGAAATGAAGGAAGCGAAAGCTTTTGTAGCTCACAGTTAGTGGAGGTTTCAGTCCCTGCTCAGTCCATGCTCCAAGGCAGAGTGGCCCGTGGCAGAGGGCAGCAGCTCAGGGTGAGGCAAAGAGCAGGGAGCCAATTAGAGAGACAACGGCTACAGAGAGCAAGTCAGTCTATCTGTCTCTCTTATATGACCTTCAGGCTGTCCGCCCCAAGCTGGGTAGAACGCTCAGCACCCATCTAATCCCAGCAGTACTCAGACCCGTGATCCCAACCTCAGATCATGAGTTAATCACAAACTGTAGAACTGCGCCTCAGGGACTGCGTAAGGCTTTGAGGGGACAACTACACACAGACCGTGACACCACGTGTGGCCTGCAGGCCCTTGGAGATGCTCACTGAGCCTCCTGCCCACCTAGGCTGGGCTCCCTGAGCACACGGCCAGGACAGCGGTGCACACGCACACGTGCCAGCCTGGGGAGGGGCCTCGGTGCCCAGCCTCTTTGTCGAAGGCATTGCCTGGGGCCATTGTCTTCTGCTCAACTCATATTTCTTCACCTCCAGAGCTTTACTCCACCCTTCACCTGGTCCTTGGAACTACAGAGGAACTCAGCCTTCCGTTCAGGGCCCCGCCTGCCCTGCACCCGTCTAACCCCACCAAGCGGCTTCGGTGGGGAAGTGCCACCCCAGGGAGCAGGCTCACTGTGCTGGCTGCTGCTTTTATCACATGGCTCCTGTCAAAATGACCGTGCAAAAGGCTGGCCAAATAGCTCAGTGGATTAAAGCTCCTGCAAGCAGGTGCAAGGGCCAGAAAGTTCGATCCCCAGGCCTCCCATGCTGGCCCTGCCCCTCTGGCTTGCTGAGCAATTGAGACTGGGTGTGGTGGCGTGGGCCTGTAATCCCAGCTCTTGGGAGGCTGTAAACAGGTGGATCACTATGAGTCCGATCTAGTGGTGAGACCCTGAACACCCTATAATAATAATAATAATAATAATAATAATAATAATAATAAAATGACCCCGCAAGTACCATGGATTTGGAAGGTGACTGAGTCGTGTGTTAGAAGGTGATCTGGAGAGTGACAGGGCACCGCACTGACCGTGCAGTGTGCTGTGGGAAGTGGGGCTGGGTGGCCACGGCTGCCGCGTGGCGAGAGAGACGAGCTGCCACCCCCGGCTCCTCCTCGGCCTCACACCTCCTGGGGTGAGACGCCTTCCTCCTGCCTTGGAGCTCACCAAGCACGGACGACGCCCACCGGAAGTCGTGAGCTGAGTGAAACCTCCTCCTGGACGCTGTGGACGTAGCGTGTGTGGCCCAGCAACGGAGAAGTGGCCGAGGCAGCTACTTTCTGCTGGGCTCACTGCCCAAAGTGAGCCTCTGGACAGCGGGCAGCGTGACCTGCTGAGGACCAGAGCCGCCCCGCCTCTCTTAGCACGTGACTGCACATGCAGAGGCCCTCCTAGCCTACAGCCGGCCCTGCCGCCCCCTCCCCACACCTAGCGGCAGGAGCGCCTTCCGCGCAGCCTCGGGGATGGCTCCAGAGCAGCCGGCTCCCGGCTCTTGAGGGTCCTGATAGTGGTTTCCGTATCCATTACACTGCCTAAATGCCCCCAACTGGAGTGGCAGCAACGTGCGGGCTGGTATCTGCTGCCTTCACCGCCAGCCCATCTGGACATGGAGTGACGCGCAGCGCCCAGACCCCCACAGCCTGGAGGGGGCGCTGCTCTGCCCCTCTTCCGCGGGTGTATCAGCGCTGCACTTGGCCTCTTTCCCGCGTGCGCTGGATTCTATAAGGGACAAACTCTGAAACTCCAAGGGCCGTGGCCGGAGGGATCACAGGGCCTGCCTGCCCAGCAGAGCCACACGCAGGGCCGAGATGTACTTCCCACCACACTCTCCTCAGCTAGCTCGGAGGTTCTCGGTGGGCAGGGCTCTGGTTTTCTTTGCAGTCGCGTCCCCAAGGTCTAGGGCCACGCCCAGTATGCCCCCAGGACAGCACAGACGCTTGGAGACATCCGCCGGCAGCCAGACCATCTCTATGTATCTCCTGAGGACGCAGCAAAGCAGAAACTTGCTTTCCAGCCAGTCACACCCAGTGGGGAGGCCTGCACTTTCCTATGTCTGCCTGGCCGCTGGGCACCCCTTGGCTCCCTTGGACTCTGAAGCCCACTGATCTTGGAGCTGCCCAGAGCCTCAGACAGCCATGGGCAGGGCCCTCCCCCAGCTGCCCTCAGCCCCTCGACCATCTAGAGTTCTCAGCCTCACTGTCCCACACTGACCCCTGGAAGACACAGGCCTGTGCTCACCTGGCACTGGGAACGGGACCCATGCACCTTGGTGTGGCAGACGCAGGCTGGGGAGGGTGGGCGCGCAGAGCTGGCCTCGTTCTTCTCATTCACTGGCTTCCCTGTTTCCCTCCCTCTCCTCGCAAGCACAGCCTGGAGGCTCAGGCTCAGCTGGGCAGGATGCCTGCCCTGAGCTGCCTTCTGGGGCCTCAAGCACCCCTGAGTGTCTTTGCAAATGACCGGGGCCCCATTTCCCTCCCTGCAGAGCTCATGGAGGCAGCCATAACAGGAGCCCCGGGAGGACTGGTCCAGCCTGCCCTGGGGAACACAGCTCTTCTGAAGCTTCAGTAACACAAGTTTCCAGGACATTCTGTGGCCCACACAGGCCCCAGAGACTGTGCTGCCCAAGGCACGTTTAGCCAAAGCTGGAGCTTTAACGCTTCAAAGCTGCCTCGGCTGTTCCACTTTGCACTAACTCAGATTAATCTGGCCAAGCCTGCGACCGTCACTGTTAAACTTTCAATTCGCTGTAGGCAAAAAGTCACCAAGAAGTGCTCTCCACCTCGCCCCTGGCTGGCTCCCTTGGGACTGTGGAGATCCAATTTGGGGCTTGTCTCTGGCCAACTGGCCCTCCTGGGTGTGGGCACTCCAGAGCCAGGAAGCCGTGGGAGGGTGGGAGGCCTTGAGGCTGGGCCACAGAATTTGCTTCTCTTGGTCACAGATATTTGGCTACTGTCACTGCCCTGCAGTGAGTCACGATGCGAGTCCCACGCTGCCTCATACCCTGGGGCTCCAGCCGTCGGAGCGGCCAAGACATTTGTTCCTAATCCTTTGCCCACCTCCCACTCTGGAAGTGATGGGAACTTCCCACCGGGGGCTGCGACCACAAGCCAAGAACTGCTGACCTAAGGACTAGCTATTTTTACTTTTGAAGATTCTCCACAAGGAAAAGTGTGGAAGTGTTTATCTTGTTGGCAACTGGAATCCTAGAGTCTGATGGGGACGTCGAGGGCCATTCCATTAGCCCTGGGAATCAAGTGAGACCTCCTCAGCCTATCACTGAAGGCTCCCAGGCAAGTCAACTCCAGCAGCAGAGGCGCCGAAGAGCACGAGGTGGTGCATTCCCAGCGAGGGCGGAAGGGAGTAGCCAGCTGGCTCAGGGAGCGCTAGCTCCAGGCCATAGGAAACTGTCTCCTGTGAGCCCCCAAGAGCCCCCTGCCCTGTCTGAGGAAGCCCTGAGCAGACTCAGCACCTTCCGGTTCATCCGCCAGTCCCAGCCTGCCTGTGTGCACATGCGTGAAGATCAGCGGCACCCTTCCCAGATGTCACCTGCAACCCTCTGGGCCGAGTCGCACCCCCACCCCTGCCCTCCTTTGCCATTTGGGGCAGAAAGAGTGGCTAAGCGCCCTACTGTGTGGAGCCTGACAGTGACAGTGGCCCTGGGCCTCGGCAGCTCCTCCAGGGCAGCCCTGACCCAGCTTGCCGAGTAGCCAGGTGGGCATGCTGCCCAGCAGACAGGCTCTGGTAGACAGGCCCAAGGAGGTCTCGGGACACCTGATGCTTCCACCCCCAGCTCCAAGGTCTCAGGCTGGCACAATGAGGTCATCAGTCCTGCCAGTGGTGCCCAGCTGAGTGTGGTTGTGTGTCCCCTTTGATAAGTTCCAGGGAACAGCTGGCCTGCGGGCCCTGCCACCTGCCAGGAAATGAAGCCCTGGCAGGGAAGGGCTTGGGGGCCGTCGACAGGACCTGGGAGATGAGGGACTGGGACAAGGTATTTTCTGTGACTCTGCCTCCTTCCTGACTCCTGGCAGCTGCACCCCAAGGAGACCAAAGCTGTCCTGACGGGCTGGGGACAGATTTACATTGATCTTAGCCAAAAGGCCTGGGGGCGGTTGGCAGATCTGAGTTCACGTGGTAAAGGCCAAGCCAGGAAAGCCACAGGAGTCCCTTGGTGTGGCCGGCTTCTCTCCTTAGGCTGTACAGCCTAACGTCCCTCTGCTGCCCGTCAGACTCGCTGGAATGTTCCTAAAGAGGGTGGAGCCTCTCACCACACGGCCTCATTCTGAATGGTCCTGCAAGGGCACGTGCATGCCTGAGGCCACACTTCCGCCCCTTCGCCCCTTCGCTCCAAATCGTAAATCGTCACTGCTGAGCCCAGGGCCCCTACGAGCTCCTCACAGGGAAGCCCTGGGCAACTTAGAGCCTTAAAGACCCTGTGTTGAGACGAAAACGGAAAAGGGCTAGGAGTACAGCTCAGAGAGAAGGCCCTAGATTAAATCCCCAGTATCACAAAGAAGAGAAAAAAAAAAAAACGTGTGCAAAATCCTGTTCCTTTTTAATATCATGCTGTCATTAAAGTGCGCTTTGCCGTCCAGCAGCTCTCGGGGATGACGTTTCCCTCAGGCCTTGGGCACCGAGAACTAGGTGGAGAAGCAGACAGCGTCACGCCGAACAGAGCCACCCCTTTGGGGGTGTTGGGATTATGACACCCGAACCATGCCCACCCACAGCAAGCAGAGGCGGCCCCTCGGATCCAAATCAAACATATAAAATTTGCACGTTGTTTGTAAAACTGCTCCTTACGAAGGCGTAAGAAATCCCCCTGTGCTTGGCTTCTTCTGGGAAGGAGAGACAGGCTCATGTCATCCACGCAGTTGGTGCCATCAGGGCCACGCTGCACCACTGACACTGCACTGAGCATCGTGGGTCACTAGGGAAAGGGGGCGCACACTCACAGGCTCTGCACAGCAGCTGCGGGTGATGTCCTCGAGTCTGAAAGCAAGAGCAGGGCGGGCCAAGGCCTGGAGCACCGACACGGCCTGGGCACCTCAGGCCGGGACAAGGGCTGCACTTGGGATCTTCCTGGCAGTGCCTGGAGCACGTCTCGTCCTTGCCAAAGCTCCCGCACCCTCCCGTGCCCCTCCTGGCACCCGGAAGACTTCTTCCTCCATGCACGGACATGTGGTGCCTCACACTCAGGTTCCTGACATGGATGAAGGTTCTGTGAGCTCACAGAGGCAGTTCTGAGCCAGGTGACAATGCCCTGGCACGGGTACAAGAGACCTGTGAATATCACAGGCCAGGGAGGAACACAGCGGCCTCTCATGTGCCCCTTGGAGCAGCGACACGCAGCACAGAGACTGCTCTGCCGGCTGACCCTTGAGCCCACGCCTGTGCCAAGCCCAGCCGCTGCCCACAGGCCTGATGGCCGCTCCCCAGGCTTTGGCTTTGCCCTTTGCTGGGATGCAGATACGAGTGGTGGCAGGGAGGTATCAGCTGTCCTGAGAGCCCACAGTCTAAGGGAAAGAGGAGACAGGGCTGACAAGGTGTGAAGCTCTCAGGAGCACCCCGCAGGGCTCCCCTCACCCTGCTCTGCCTCCCAGCCACCTCCACAGGGGCCGCCCCAGCTCCCCACCGCTCCACAGCTCAGCAGTCCAAACCGAGGCTCTTTGCTTTTTGGAAGGAGCAATCGCGCTTTACTAGCACATGGCCTTGATTAGCGGTCACACACATTTCCAACCTAAAGTCATCTGTGGCTTTTGATTTTATTTTCCCATTTATGGGACTGGAAAAATATTAGTGTCCTACCCAGAGAGGGTCTGTCTCTTGTTATTCTTGGGTGGCACAGCAGAGCTGGCCAGGGGGGGGCCAGGGGGCAAAGGATCTTCCTCATGCTGCCTTTCAGGACCCCAGGCCAGCACCGACCCCTCTCTTCTGGGTCCTGCTTCCTCTGCCAGAGGGTCTTATCTGCCTTCTGAATGGCACTGTGACCTGTGGAGAAAAGTGGTGGACAGTCCCTTTGCAAGAAGCTGGGACCCATGTGCTTAGATCTTGGGCAGCCCAGCCACGATGGGACCACATTCATGCAGACGAAAGACAGAGTCCAGAACGCGTGCCCCAAGAGGCACTGGATGGGACAAACTCAGTGCACCCTTTGATCCTGCGAGATGGTGCCCAAGTCTGGTGTTATTTTATGCCACCAACCCAGGAGCGAGCAGTTGCAGAAGGAGCTCCAGGAGAAGGGACGGGCTCCATGAAGGGGTGGGGACATGGAGCACCGTGGATGTATGTGAGGCGGCCCAGGCAGTCACCAGCACAGCAGGACCCCCACCTGTTTGTCAGAGGACCCTATGGCTTTCTGAAAGCAGAGATTCGGGCTTAGCGTTAGGGGAAGGTCTGGGCTTGATAGCTGAACTGCTAGGAAAATTGTGTGTGTGTGTGTGTGTGTGTCCATGTAGTGTGTGCTTGTGTATGACTGTGTGTGGCCTGTGGATGTGCATGTCGGGTGTTTGTATGTGTGGTATGTGGGTATGTACGGAGAAGCAAAGGCGTGGAGAAAGTTGCCGTGGGGAGGACATCCGCTGGCAAGGCCAAGGCGACGCTGTCCTCCCTGCCAGGGTCAGACAGGGAAAGTCCCAAGAGCTGCCCTGCTGCCTCAGCATCCGGAGGTGCCGCAGCCATGGAGACGGAAGCCTGGGTGCAGGGCTCAGGCAGGGCAGGCAGCCTCCGCTTCCCAGGCTTGGACTGGCTCCTCTGAGGAATCAACGCTTCGCAAAACAGAAGAGAATTCTGAGAATGGATCCCCTGGCAGCTGCAAGATGCAGCTGCTGCTCAGCATTAATCTCCAGTAAATATGTATGAAGCGCCGGGAGATCTGTCAACGTCCGGGTTCCGGGCCTTGGGAGACGCGGTTTCCGGGAGACGGCGTTAACACAAAGAATGACTCAGGCAGGTCTGAGTCCCCCGTGCTGCTGCAGCCTGGGGGGGTGGGGGGGCTCCAAGGTGCCCTGGCCACCCGCCTAGGACAGCGACAGTGCAGACAGAGAAACCAGAGGGGAGCTGTGGGGAGGGGCTTCCTGCCTTGAGGTCCTAGAGAGAGGGCCCTGCTGCCCTGTCGGGAGGAATGTTCACACAACACAGTCAGGAGCACGGTCTGTTTCCGGTTGTACAATTACTTGGATCCCAGCACCCTGCCGGTCAGGTCTGGGCAGCACCGACCCCCCAAGCAGGATCTGGGGCGCGGGGAGTCACCACCCAGCTGAATCCAATCCGTTTCCTCCCGTGCAGAAGCTGCTCCGAGGTCCAGCTGGATATGGTGGGGCTGCTGGGATGAAAAAACGGTGCCGGTGTCTCCAGGCAGGGCAATTTCAGGAGGAGGCAGGGTTTACACCAGAGCAGGCCGGGTCCCTGCGAATTCAGAAGTTACATTTTATGGGAACATGCCTGTGCTGTGTGGAAGAAGCTCCAAGTGGCGCGGGAACTGTCCCTCCCCTCCATGCGGACAGGGTCCCCAGCTCCTCCCTCCTTGTCCACGTGGGCGCTAGAAAGTGCCAGATCCCAGGATTCGGCTCCAAGCTTAGAGAGAATAAAATAAAATATAATTTAAAAACCAGCCTGCATTCACTAACTATAATGCAACAAAATGGGATAGCCTAAGGAGAAAAGAAACGAAGGCCTCCCACCCAGACTCTACAAAGCAGCTTCTTCTGAAGAAAGAAGAACCGAAGCAGCTAAGCGTAATGCTCAGAATGTAGCAAAATGACAACTGAATTACACCCACGGAACGCCGGCGAAGTCAATCATGACAAAAGTTCTAACAGATGAATTACTGAGAAATGGTCAGTGAGTTATGCAGCCAAAGCCATTAAGGAAACACATGAAAAATTAGACGTCTTGAAAATGGAAAATACTTACAAGAATAAATCATAAATTGGGTAAATGTGCTTTTAATACAAACAATTGAGGAAGGATCGATGTGGAGACATTCAGAGACCTTACAAGTGAACCAGAAGATAAACAACCCCAAATGACCCCCACACACAGGCCAATGATTCATGAGAAAAGGAAACCCAGATGACTGGTAGGTCGGTGACAAGATTTCCCACTTCCTACTCTCTACAGAATGCCAATTAAGTCGGCCCGAAACAAATTCGCCCCATCGAAGAACAGAAATTAATGATCCTGAGCAACTTTTACTGAGGTATGCAGGGTAGAACTTGTTTCCACTGCGTCTGGGCAGTGGGCCCAGAGCTCCCGTGTACCTGCCGCAGTCTCACTGAGCCAGGGCCCCAACTACTAACTCCCCAGCCTTGCTTGGACACCTGTCCTCTCCCGGGTCCTGAGGTACTGACAGACGCTTCACCTGTCTTCTGCTGATGCTCCTATTCCATTTGGTTAGTTGCAATTTGAGGCATTTAAAGACCAATAAATGTCCTTCAAAGAAAAGAGAAAAACAAAGCCTGTGTATAATTTTGGTCCAAGTGTTAGTACATTTTTGTTTGCAAGTAGCCAAAGCAGGTTATTACTGAAGATGGCACCTTCACTTTTTTTTTTTTTTTTTTTTTTTTGTCTTTTTGAGACAGGGTCTCCCTATGCAGTTCAGGCTGGCCTTGAGCTCACTTTTGTAGCCCAGGCTGGTCTCGAACTCACATCGATCCTACTGCCTCAGCCTCCCAAGTGCTGGGATTACAGGTGTGCGCCACCACGCCCGGCTGACACTTTCACTTCTGATCTCCCCCAGAAGTCTGATGTTTTGGTGGGGAGGGGCAGGGCTTTGGAAAGAAAACCAACCTAGAATTCTACACCCAGCAGAAGTATCCCTCAAAGGTGAAGGAGAGGAAAACTCTCAAACAGAAGCGAGGGACCTAATGGGTGGCACACCTATTTTTAAAGAAGTACTAGCCCTGCCTCAGGAGCCGGGAACCACATAAAGAGAGTAAGAAGGATGGAGAAGCAATATAAGACAGCAATGTGAAACCTTTAGCTTCCCTAGTCTTTGCTCATAACTGACTTAAAAGGCAATTGTTTAACAATCCTAGCAAACGCACTGGGACTTTATAAGATGGGAAAGGCGAAGCCATCACAGCACCGGAGGGAGAGCCGCAAGGCTCCTGGACTCGGGTGGGGTGTGACCCCCAGGGAAACCACCCATGCACGCTGCCCAGGAATACAAGTGATCACACAAAAGAGGGGGTCAGAATCACAAAGCGCTGTGTGAAGCGCGGGGAAAGGAGGCCTGGCTTCCAGGAGGACGAGGCGCGTAGGCTTCTCCCTCCCTTCAGTCCAGTGCAAAGCCCTGGGTGCTTCCTGTAGAGCGAACAGAGGAAGACTCTGTGGAGAAGAGCGCAGGGGAGCTGGGAGCTGGGAGCTCTGGGGCTGGCGAGACGAAAGACGTCGCATGAGTGGCCACTTCTGCCACGGAGAGAAAAACACAGTGGCTCTGCTTCTAATGGCACCAGCACAGGGCAAGAGGCACCTAGACTTCCCTGCATGCCTGGCTGCCCAGACACTCTCACTCTGTGTGGGACAAAGAGGGAGCTGGACTTTCTACCCCTTCTCCTGGAATGGTGTCCCCAAGGGAAGGGACTGCAGGCACCACTAGACGCTATCAAGAGAGACTGCACACACTGCAGACAGCAGTGGTTTGGCTCCTGAATCAGGGAGGCAGGCAGGAACCAGTCTCTTCCTCCACACGGCCCCTGGAGGAGCCCACCCCGCAGAGGCAAGGGGCTGATGGGGACCCCGGCGCTTCTGGAAGGTGGCAGGCACACGGTGCCAACAGAAAGTCAGATTCATTAGCACAACGAGGCCCAGAAGGCCTCAGATTTCAGAGGTTTGAAATCTCTTACAAAGAGAACCGGGAAAATCACATAGTGAGTGAAAAGAAAATAGACGGCAATGCAGCAGGCCACGGCTACCTGACCGAGGTTCAGGCAGCCAGCAGTGAAGTATTCCAAGACACAGTCACACACGCATGCGAAACTAACACAGAGCTCCAGGTCTCCACACAGAGACAGTCCCCACAGAGAGGGAAACCACAAGGGGAACCGAAGGGGGAGGGCTTGGTGCTCCTGGAACCAACCCCACCGATCCTGTGGGTCGCCTTCCCCATGGGCAGCCACATGTGGGTGGCTGGTATTTTGTCGAGGGTTTTGCAAAGCCTGTGGTTCTGAATTCTCCTTTTTATGCTGGGTCTGGTTTTGATATCAGAGTAGCACAGTCTTTACAAAATGAGCTGCGTAGTGACTCATTCTACTTTTTTCGGAAGCATTTGCGAAGCACTGGTGTTTATCACTTAAACTTTCATTTGACGCACAGTGAGACCACCTAGTCTTGGGGTTTTCTTTGTGGGAAGATCCTAAGTTTCTAATCCAATTTCTTTACTTACTATAGGTCTGTCCAGATTTTCTGTTGCTTCTTCCTTCAGTTTTGATAGCTGTATCTTTCTAGGAACTTATCCATTTGACCTAATCTGTCAGCATGTTACTTTTCTTAGTATACTGAGATACTTTTAAGATGTCTTTGAAGTCAGTGGTAACGCGCCCCCATCTCAGCGATGATTTGAGTGTTCTGAGCCACCTCCGCATCCCCCAAGCAGGCCGAACAGAGCTTTCCTGGATGCTCTTTATAAGATGGAGACGTCCCCTTCAGTTCCCAGCATGCTGGGTCACTGTCACCCCTCACTCTACTCTAGGCTATGGCATGGGCACTATGTAAGAATTGCCACTCAAAACTCTGGGGACTATTGTTTCTGTTACCCATACTGCAGCAACATTTGATTTTTTTAACTCGTGTGCATATGTCATCTTAATTTAAAATGTTCTGAAGTGAATAGAAGAGGCCCTCTCCTTCGTGCAGACCAGACTCCACCCCGAACAGCAGTGAACTCTGAATAGCACCGCTGCAAAGTCAGAGCAGGGCACTGCACTTTCAGCAGGACCCGAGCATGTTTTTAGCCTAACCTGGGGGCCGGATGCCGTACCAGAGCTGAGAGCATGTTGGGGCAAGGCAGGAGCCTGAGTGAGTCAGCTCTGTCCTACGGGGCCTCCAGCGCACTGCGAAGGGACAGCAGCGACGGAAGAACAGAGCAGGCCCTGGAGGGATGCGACCAGCAGGGAGGTGGCCAGGCAGTGGAGATCAGTGCGTGCGAAGGGAGCTAGTAATGCCGCGGGCGCCGAAAAGAGATTTCTTCAATAAACGTTTTCGGGCCTTAAAAAACCTGGATCCGTGGCTCACTCTTACTATCAAGATTAATTCCAGATGGATAAAATATTTAAAAACAAAGTGTAAAATCATAAAATGATGAGAAACAATTCCGAGTTAAACTCTTAATAATATTGAGGTCAAATGATTTCCAAGCCAAAATGCATAAAGGAAAAAAAGAACTGGACTCCAGTATGTAGACCTAGCACCTAGGAAAAGAGAGCAGTTAGAAGAAAACGACTTTCATCTTTTAAATCACAAACAATGCATGAAAGGGAAGTGTCCGTGATGTGTGGCAAACAGGCAGATGGTTTGTCCCCTTAATTTACAAAGAGATTTTTTTCAATCCGTAAGAAAAACATAATGACTTCAATAACAATTTTAAAATAGGCCAAGTCCCTGAGAGATCACTTAGGAAATACTTGCCAAGATCCAAGCTCTTCTTTATCAAAGAGCTAGAAATGAAATTAACAGTAAGAGACTAAGTGGGCTTTCAGGTTAGCTCAGTGCTTTAAGCGCTTGCATTGGCAATCCCAGTCAGGCACAGGGGATAGCAGTTCAATCCCCAGACCCACACTTAAGGGATCCTGAGCCATTAAAAAAAAAAAATCCTTCTCAACAATAAAAGACTGAAAACTATAATCAGTCCAATATGGGAAAAAAAATGAGGTATTGACCTTTCCTGTTAAATATTTCTCCCAAGTTTCTACTGAGTTGAGCTTCTTTATTGAGGTGTTACTATAAATCTTTTGTCATAAATTCTTATTTTATGAATAAAAGCCCCTTCCAATTTGAAATTAACATTAAATATAGTTTTATAAGGACCTCTTTACAGTTCATTTTATAGCTTGACATAAGGTAAAGACCTAAGTAATTCATTTGCAAGCCAGGCATGTGGCCGAAGGCCTATAATCCCGGCACTTGGGAGGCTGAGGCAGGATTGCCAGGAGTTTAAGGCCAACCTGGGCTTCACAGTGTTCCCTCCCAGCCTGAGCTCACAGTGAGGTCCTGTCATCTGACCGAAAAAGTAATTTGCAAATAGTTTATTATGTGCCCAGCACTACGCGCTGTGCCGTCAGCCTGTCTCTTGCAGCCAGACCTCCGCTCCCTGCCAGTGACACAGCCGTCACCTGTGTCCTTGTCCACCGGGAATGAAGTACAGGTGTTTGGGGCGGAAGGAGGGGCCGGGCTGCAGACGGCCAGCTTCCTGTTTGGCACATGCTTGGTGGCATGCTGCGGTGTTCATGGCAAAGGTTTTTCTACTATTATTGGGCAACAATAAAATAATAGGCTCGAGATCTGAATATTCCTATGGTCGCGTTTTTTTTTTTTTTTTTTTTTTTTTTTTTTTTTTTTTTTTTTTTTTTTTTTTTTTTTTTTTTTTTTGTCTTTTTGAGACAGGGTCTCGCTATGCAGTTGAGGCTGGTCCTGAGCTCACTTTTGTAGCCCAGGCTGGTCTCGAACTTGCACCAATCCTCCTGCCTCAGCCTCCCGAGTGCTAGGATTACAGGCATGCGCCACCACGCCCGGCTTGGTTGCGTTTTATCTGCTGGAAGCTCATGAGCCTGAATCAGTACTGACTGTGTACCCCACTGCACTTACGCTCTGGACAGGAAGTATTTTGGCATGAAACAGCTCATAATTCCTGGTCAGGCTGGCTTTCCTTAACACAGCCTGTCCTGCTGTTATGGTTCTTGAATCAGAAGTGCCAGAACACATCTTGGGAGACCTAGCTTCCTGTGACAGAAACCGCCCAGAGGGAGCCCACGGAGCTACCACTTCCTCCTGCTGCCTCAGTTTCCCCATAAGACTATTGGGGTGCTATGAGCTTACTTTTGAGCTTACTATGCTTAATTTTGTGGCTCTGCACCGAAGGGTACTGTCCAGATATGCTGAGTGTCTTCAGCGTGTTGAGCGGAAGGTGGCCAACCCCGAGCAGGGCCGCTGTGCCTGTCATCAGCTCCCGTCACTCCCCCAAACACTTTCCTGGGCTCCCTGATCCAAGCAGACCTGTTCCCCTGAATTCCTATCTACCTAGCACACGGTGGGCACTGCGAGGGGACTCCCTGCCGGCCAGCCCCTTTTCCTCCACGTCCATTCCTGGCTGTGACACTCCTTTCTGTAGGTCCAAAGTACATGGCCATGGAAGCTAGCAGTGGTGTCCCCCTGAGGGGCCCAAGCACCTAGCCAGTCCCAGTGCTCCAGAAGAGGGCACACCAGCAGGCCACTCTGCCAGGTGGACAGTGGCCCCGTCTGTCTGCACACCATGCCTGTGTTCATCCAAGATGCCTTGGAGTGGTGAAGACCCCGAGGATGTAAGGACATCTGTATTCACCCAGTGTGCCACGGGTCACTCTGGTCATCCTGGCTTCTGGGATTCTGGGTTTAGTTCAGGGGCTGCAGAGGTCATAGACACTATGTAAAGCCCGCCCTTGTCTCCAGGCTGGTACCCGTCTCCCAGCTGCTATGAGTAGCAGCTGGAAAAACTCCCAGCTACCCTTCTTCAGAAAAACAAATTAGGGAAGAAGACAGCTGCCTGATCCAGAGGGTCGCATCTACCACAAGGCATCCAGGAGCAAGGCCTGGGGTGTGCCCGAGCCTGGAGCCCAGGCCTCATGGGGAGCCACTCCTGAGCTACGGTTCATGTTCCACAGCCCTGGGGAACAGCCCTTCCTGGCTTCCGGTGCTCCTTCTGCTCGGAGTACCTGGTACTAAATCATTACCACGAGACCCTCCCATCACAGCCTCTGCTCACAAAGGGCTTTGTGCTTCCATGACCTGATGGGTCCCATGCAGACTCTGCCACTTAAAACATTCAGCTCTCTTTAGATCGAGCAGGTCGTTGACAATACCCTCACCCCCAAAACTAGCTAGACAGCCACTGCCCCTCCACCCTCTGCCCTACAGTGCCATCGTTATGAGAGCATTCGCCAAACCCAAGGAAATCAACTCAGTTGAACTTGGACAGCAGACAAAGCAGACACGCTATATGAATACACTCAGATATTAATCTGAGTCTTAAAATACACTCAGATATTAATAATAAGATGTTATTTATTCACTGGGGAACCACAGGGAAGTAAGAAATTGAAGGCAAGCTCCCCAGTGACTAACCAGTCAACAAAGATTTCCTTCAGGAGGCAAAGCACCACCAGAGTTAATGACCATTGTACAAACATCGTTGGCCTGAGAGCTGAAATTGTACCATGAGCCACAAATACTGTCCACTGCTGTCCTGGAAGTGCCAGGCTCGTGTCATTCACTTGTGGGCCACTTCATGTCAAGTGCCCGAGTCTAACTTAGCCATTATTCCTTAAAGTTCAGCTCACAACAATTGCATGAACTCAATTACATGAAAACTGCCCAGGAGCCCTTGTGCTTTGGTGTGCTGCGATGAATCATGTCCACCTCCCAGTGCGTGACACGGAATACTCAAGGGAGAGGTGCTCGGGAATTAAGATTTAATAAAGTCAGTAATTCTGGTAGCTGTGGTGTTGGGGAGGGAAGGTCCACTGGCAGAGTGGACTGTCACACCCTGGATAATGCCAAGGGCCAGTACGAGTGTCTGTGCGCTACTGAAGGTCAACACAATGCAGAAGGCAAAGAGGCGCTTGTGGGGTTTTACAAAGATTTTCACTTTAAAATGTCCTTCCTGCTTTACTGATGTGTCCTTGATCAAAATTTACACACATTTGCATCCTCTGATATATTACAACATGACCAGGGTCAACACAATCACCACACCTAGGTACCATTTGCAAGTGTGTGTATGCTGGGGGAGGGGTGGAGGTGTGGGTGGGGCTGTACTGTGCCAAACACTTAAGATTAGTTCCGTTAGCAATTTTCAAGAATACAAGTATATTCTAGCGTTCCAGAAACACAGATGCAGGAAGTTTTTTATCAACCCCATTCCTAGGTTCCTCTTGTTATTAATATCATGCATAGATATGGTTTATTTTTCACAACTAAAACAGTATCATTAACTAAAGTCACAGTTTATTCAGAGTTCTTAATTTTGCCTAACGTTCTTTGTCCTTTCCAGGATCTACACACATATTCAGTCTTGTGTAATTCTAGGCTCTCCTCAACTTAGTGTATTGCTCAGGTTTTCCTTAGTTTCAGTGACCTTGGCAGTTCTGAAGAATATTAGTCACACATTCCGAGGAATGTCCCTTGATTTGTATTGTTCCCTGCTGCTATGCCTTAGACTCGGGGCATGATTTTGAGAAGAAAAACCAAAAGACAAACTTCCACCAGTAAGATCAAGGCCACACTAAAGCCACAGACCATCACCGTGGCTTCTTAGTGCTGATGCTAGCCTGGCAACAGGCATTCCTTGAGGTCAGGTGGCCTGGACACTGACAGGGCATTCTGTTAGGTCTCTGGGGTGTCAAGTGGCTTCCCCCACTCTCAGCCATTCCCTTTAGAAAGAAATCACTGCATCGAGCCTGCCCACACCTTGCACGTGGAGACCGTGTCCCGCCCTCTTAGGGCAAAGTATCTCACTATCATTTGGAAATCTTCTGCATGGGCGAGTTTCTTAGTGTTACTGTAGAAATAATGTTGACCTTGAGCCCTGAAGGAGCACTGGGAAGCCTCAGAGGTCTGCTAGCCATGCTCTGGCCGACATGGATGCCTAGAGGTGAGGAGCTGTCCTAGAGGCATAGTGGCATGTCCAGGATCCCCTGGAGAGACTTGTGACAGGCCAGCTATGGCGGCTCACTGGACACACGCAGGCCTCTGCAGGGCAGAGCCCAGGGTGCGCAGGTCTGATTCTCCAGCCAGCAAGCAGGTGCTGCTGTGGGAATAGGAAATGCCACAGAGGACAGGGTGACAGTCATGTCCCTGGTGGCAGCTTCAGTGCCTGCACCTTAGGTCCCTCAAAGCCTCTGGGATTCGGTGGGGAGACACTGAGCATGGCTCTCATGTTGCATACAGCTCCCCCAGTCTGCTAGATCTCCCCCTCTCCAGGAAGGGATGAGGGGCTCCTGTGCTACGGATCCGTGAGGTGCAGCACTTGCCCAGCTGGAGCCGGGTAGAGCAGGGCATTGGTAGGCCTGAATGGCACAGCCGTGGACTCTCAGGCAACCTTACACCCACCCAAGAACCAAGCGACCACCCTCTCTGTGGGCGCTGGTCGCTTCAGCCAGCCACGACCACCACCTGCGCACAACCTGACAGGGCCGCTCGGACCTGCTCATGTCCCTCTTGGCTGTGGCTTCAGATTGAGGGTGCCTGTGCCCCGCGGAGAGCTCGCTGGGCACCTCAGGGGCTGGGCAGGGAGCTGACGGTCGCGCTGCCGTGTTTCACTCTCGCTTTGGTCCTGTGCTTCTTCCTGTCCGGTCTTCCATTCCTCCCGTCCTGTCTCACTGCATCTTGGGAGTATGTAAGCTGTGTTCCAACTTTTCCTGGTGCTCTCAGCTGGAGTTCACCCTGCGTCACTCAGAAGACACTGCGGCCTTGGACTTTCAAGTGATGCTGAATGTGTTCAGTCTTTGGTTACCCTGGAGACAAAGTGTATCTTGCGTAATGAGATGAACACGAGCTTTGGGGGCACGGCTAGGACAGGCAGTTTAGATCTGAAATGCTCCCCAAAGCTTACCTGTTGGGGGAGGGGCTTTGGATGACGAGTCAGTCATGAAAGCGCAGTGAATTCACCCTGGGATGGATTCAAAATCTGATGACCCCGGGAGCCGATGGGGACTCCAGAGGGAGGGTCGCAGGAGAGAGGAAGTCACATGGGTGTACCGCGGGGAGGCACATCCTGTGCGCAGCCCCTCCTCCCCGAGCCTCTCGCTGTCTTTCCAGGTTCCCTGGTTGCCAGGAAACAAGCAACTTCCCCCTACCCCGAGAGTCGGCTGACCGTGGGCTGAGACCCGTGCAGCTACGGACCCAGTCGACCCTTTCCTCTCTTAAATTGTTCTCTGGCATTTTGTCACAGCACTAGCAGGCTGATGGGGGCAGCCCCCAGGGGCGCAGCTGCTCTGGCGCCCTCCCCCGGCTGACGCTGGTCACTTCCTCTTTGCCTCCCGCCCCCTTTCTGCTTATTCACAGAGCTGCTCAGTCACCACCGCTTCAACCTCGCTGCAGCACACCTGTTCCTCACCTTCTGTCCACTCCACTGTCACCCGGGCTGCCGGGCGTTCCTGCCCATTTGCCAGTCTCCCCTGTGAGAGCCACAGAGAAGGGGGCGGCCTACCGAGCTACCATCCTGCTGGGAACTGGGGCCCGGAGGCTCGCACAAGCGGTCCCAGTTCCCATGCGCCCCTCGGCAGCTGGGGGACCTCAGGCTCCCCTGCCTGCCTGTGTCCCTAACGATTCCTTTGCACTGACTCCCTCGGCAGGGGCCGGGCGTGCAGGCGTGCTAGCTGCATTAACTTCACCCATTAGTTGAGTCACACCGAAGCACGTGGTGGTGCGCAGTCTGTGTCACTGAGAATCAGCTCAGATATTTCAGGAAATAGCTTTCCTGCCCACACCAGATGCCAGGGGAGTCACGGGGCCTGGAGAGCCGGCGATCAGGACAGAGCAGCGCCAGACTTGCTGTGAATTTCCATCTGGGCAAACACTCAAGCACTGAGTCCTTCAAGGAGTTTTAAATTTGGTTTTTAACAGGGAAATGCAATTTTTCAAACAAAATTTTATGAAGAAAATACATAAAACAGATAAAGGAGGAGCCATGCAGATTAAGTGGCAGAGACATGGAGATCTAATCTGTTTGCCAGCCTCTCCCTAAATAACCCCAGAGGCACCACAAAGCAACCGGACGACCCATGAACACCGAAACCCGCTGTCCTCGAGGAGGCCACAGCAGTGTCCATGGAGGGGCACTGAGCAGCGGAGGGCTGAGCCCACCTCAGCAGAGCGCTCTCCCCAGAGGCGTCTCCCAGGTGAAGAGCCTGTCAGCCTTGGCGTCCTCCTCAGCTCACGGCAGCGCGATCCTGAGACCACGGCGGTCAGGGGGGAAGGGTCCCACCACTGGGGATTCTTTGACTGTGAGCCATGGAAATGGACTCTGGCTACGTCAAAAGAATTTTTATTGGCTCAGTAGGACACAGCTCATACACTTGGAAGAGCCTGGAAAATCAGGCTTAGGTGGGGAATCAGGGAAACTCCAAAGAGATCTCGGTAGTGGGCAATAACCAGCTGGATGCACTCTTGGGAATGATCCCAGTCTCCTGTGGAAGGACTGAGGCCACCTAAGGGGACCCCAAAGATTCTTTGATGGCCAACAACAGCTGTCCAACCAGAACCTGTGCTACTTGGGGCAAGGAAATTTGTGTGTCTTAGTAACAAAACCACAGCCAAACTCGGGCTCCCCTTCCCTGGCGTTCCAGTTCCGCCAGCCCTGACAGGGCCGCAGCCTGTGGGTAACGTCAAGGTCACCCGGCAGCCCGGTGTCACAAGCTCTCCTGGCCTAGCCCAGCCCACTCCCAGCTCTGACCTTGGTCCTAAGTCTGCTCCAGCCTTCACCCTCCTCCGCTCTTTATTTGGGTGGGTCACCATTCCCTCCCCCACCCCTAGTTCCTTCCCCTAGACCCCTACGGCTCTTCTTGTGTGCGCCCTAGCTGGGCAGGGAAGGTGCTCATATGCTCTCTGGTGCCACAACCTATCTCCTGCTTGCCACCAAGGCCGTTGCTCTTGACCCTATTAAAAGGAGAGCTCCTCTGGTCCACCTGCCCTAAGCAGGGGAACCCAAGATCAAGGACAGTGAGTGCCATGCAGCCAGAGGAGCAAAGGCAGGGGGCCAAAGGCTCAGCCAGAGAAGGGTGCAGTCGGGACTCCAGCCCAGGGCCTGGCCACCAGGAGAGCAAGCGCCACCCAGGGCCCATGCGGGGGGACCGGCTGCAGGTGGTCTAGGGCTCACCACCAGCAAAGGCAGCAGATGGAGCCAGGGCCGGGCACAAGGCCCCAGACTGCCATCTCTGTCTGAGGGCTGCGGTCTGAGCCCCCCGCCAGGCCACCCTCCTGCCCACCATAGGCCAGCACCAGCATAGGCTTCCGGAAGCTGCAGGACAGCTTGCTCAGATTGCTCAAGGTCAGAAACCTCAGTCCCCATCCTCTCCTAGGGAATGTCACTTTCTTCCTCGTGACCATCCAGCTTCAACGCCACTGAAGCCTTCCGTTCTGTCTGACAGTAGCACTGAGCCAGAAAACATCCTCTGTCCTTGGGGCTGATGACCCACATAAAGGCTCTGCTTAGGAAGCGGAGAGCCCCAGTTGTCATCCTGTGGCTCCATGGAGCTGCGGCGTGGCCAGCTACCGTTGGAAGCCACACGCTGAGGACACAGACATGGGTCAGTGGCACAAGAGGAACACAGCCAAGGGGCTTAGCTTTTGTCTCTCTTCACGGCTACTGGAAATCAACCAGTATTTGTTGAATTAATGCATGCATGAACGGATGAACTATTTTAGAATAAAAGTTTGGTTATAATGCATAGCGAGTGTGGCAGGAGAAGGAAGAGCATCCATGCGGGCGGACACTGGCTCTGAAAGAACCAGTAAACATCAGAAAGATGGAGAAACTCTCAGCCGGGAGAAGCAGCGCAAATGGGATGAAAAGGAGGGCACAAGTCGGAGAGACCACGTAGAGGTGGAATGGATCCCTGGGTAGTGGGGTACGCTGTGGTATTGATTACATTTGCAGGAGGTCTATTCACTCAGTGAAGGCAGGCCAGATAGCCAAGGGGACTAAAGCCCCTGCTTAGGCAGGCTCAGGGACCGAGGCGTAATCCCCAGCATGCCATGCGGCCCCACCCCTGGGGCACTGAATGAGACTAGGTGTGGTGGGCATGCCCGTAATCCTAGTGCTTGGGAGGCTGAACACAGAGGATCACTGTCTCAGTGACCCTTCTCTCCTTGCTGGGACAAAAACCCGACGCTCAAAATGAGAGGAAAAGAAGGTTCATTTAGCTCACAGCTACTGAAGGTTTCAGTCCATATTTAGCTGGCTCCGAGGCGGAGAGGCACACGGCAGAAAACAACCTTTCGTGGTGGTGGCTAAGATCAAGAGCAGCAGGGAGCGAGGCAGTAGCAGCGGCAGCAGCAGCTAACTCCTCTTCCTCCCTTACACTGAAATGCAAATCACTGACCCAGGGGAGGGGCAGCACCCCCACCCACAATAACCAATCACAAACCCTATGACTGCATGAGGCTTTGAGGGACACCTATGCCCAAACTATAACAATCCTTGAGTCCAATCTGGGTAGTGAGGCCCTGTAGACCCTGTACTAAATACATAATACATAAACATTCTCCTATTGGCTCAGTGAGCAAAGAAGAAACCAGAAGAAGCATTCCCAGTCCCTGGCCTCCACTGTGGTCAGCGCTGGCCATGGCCACCGGCCTTTCGGGCCCCATGAGGTGATGGCCTATCAGCCATCGCTGAGAAAGAGTGGCTGGGCCTGGGGCCTGTCCCCCTGTCCTTAAGCCAGAGTCTGGGAAAGGCCATGCGGCCCTGTCATGGGTGACTGGGCCCTGCCTCCCCGAGGTTCTTAGGGGCGCCAAGGCGCCTTTGGAATTGCTTCCTGGAGTCAGGCACGCAGCCACCCGCATCCGCATCAGCCTCCATCGCACACGGCCACCCCCAGGGCACTGCTGCTCCCACACTGCTAGGGTAACCCCTTATCCCCAGCAGGTGGGGACCGGTCACATCCAGAGCACTGGAGGGATGGAGGTCCCCAGGCTCGTGCTAGAGGCGAGAGAGATCAACCGCATGTGAGAGGAGGCCCCACCCAGCTCCCCAGCCTCGCCGCTGAGGGTGGGGGAGGCTGAGAGGCCACGGGGAGGGAGCCGGGGGAGGCCAAGAGGACGTGGCAGGGGGAGGCTGAGAGTGTGTGGGGAGGGACCGTGCGGCCCTCCGATCCACGCTGCCCTGCATCTCACCCAGTCCCACCAATCTGAGTTCTTCCAGGCGGCAGCCAAGCCGACTCTTCAAAGGACTTAACTCTCGGGATTCAGGGGTGGACGCATTGCTGGGTGGATCCAGAGAGCATCCTGGCGGTGCGCCACCACCCTCCTTCACCCCCTCCCGGGTCTCCCTGATGTTAGCTAACACTCAGGAGCCCCAGGAGCCTAGGAGACCTCACCCCAGACCCCGAGCACTTGGCTTCCTTGCCTTTCTCTGCCGGGACTGCTGACACCCCTGTCACTCACAGCTGGCTTGGAAGCACTAAGAGAGGAGCAGGGAGGTCCGCAGGCTCCCGGGCTTGTTCTCCCCAAGGGCAGCCTGGGAGATCTCCGTGACAAGTCTCGGCTCCTCCTCCTTTTGCCTGCTCACGGTACATCAACATGGCAAGGGTCAACTGTGCCCTCTGTCCCCGGAGCCTCTGCATCCACGAACATGGTTTCCTTGGAGGAATCCCCAGCGCTGGGAAGCAGAGAAGCGCTCCAGCAGACCCTGCTATCTGAGACATCCAGATCTACAAGTGGGTTCCCAGAAGCCAAGTTCCGCCTCAACCCCTCATTCCCACGCCTAGGTTCTCCAGCTACTGAGGACCTCCTGCAGCTGCGGAGGTGCTGGGGCGCAAGGCTCCAGCTGAGCGGCAGAGGCGAGCCTTCTATTTCTATAGGCCTTGCTCTGTTCTGTTGGGCCACGTCCTTCCTGAGCAGGTCTCGCAGGGTGAGAAGCAGGAGACCCCTCCCGCAGGCCCCGGGCCTTCGCAACGGCTGGCGGAGTTGCATTGCTGTCGGGCGGGCCTGCTGGGAACTCTGGAAGGGAAGATTATCAGAGGACTTCCATGCCAGGAAGGAAGACTGGGGCCCCGCAGGAGCGCTCCCTTCAGTGAGAGCAAGTCCCTGCCCGTCAGGGTGGGCAGCGCACACTGAGATGGATGGCTGCATGGCTGGCCCGCTGCCCTGGAGAGAGCGCCATCTGCGGTCTCCGGGCTGGGCCTCGGTGTGGGCGAGCCTACCCCGTGGGTCCAGCCCAGGCCTCCCACCGAGCCACCCTGGCCCTCTGCACAAGCCCCAGGGTGAGACAGACGGGCCGTGGGAACCTCGGGCTGCTGGTGCCTCTGCAGCAGGGGAGTCTGGTGGGTTTTGGCACGGAGCAGGAGTGCCCGTTTGGCGGCCACTCCCACTGGCCCACTGCGTGCCCCTCTGCTCTGCATCTTCCCATCTGCTCATTCCGGGCCCGGGCCACCGCACAAGTCTCTCTGTGTGCTGAATCTGAGCATTTTTGTCCTTCTCCTCCCACGAGGGACCGCTGCTCTCCACCACTGCCCTGATTTCCTCTCCCCACTGCCCTAAGATCCCCGAGTGTGGCTGCTGTCCCAGCGGTACCATCTCTGAACCAAGCCTGTGCCTTTCTCCTTCTCTCAGTGGATTGTGGGAATCCCCACCCCCACACACCTACAGGCTGTGGATATCAGGTAACTGACAGGGTGGTGAGAGTAGGAGACCCTCAGTGTGGAGACCCTTGCCCTTTGGAGCCTTCTAGGCCTGCTCATGCTTAACTCTTTGCTAGCCTTCCACCTTCCAAGAGACTGCTACTGTGTCCTCTTCCTCAGATGGCATGGTAACAGTGAAATCACAAAATCACTTGATATCTCAGGGCCAGCTGCTCTAGCTCTAGCAAGGCACAGAAACTCACAGGCTCCCCTTCACCGGGGAAGGCCTAAGTGCCCCGCCAGGTGTGGTCATGCCCAGGGCTGCTGTGTCTACACTGAAGCCCCCCTTGTGGCTTGCCAGAGCTCCACCAAGACCCCTGGCCAGCAGGGTCAGCCAGCCTAGAGGGTGGGGCGGCTCCACTGCAGCTGGGCAGGCAAAGCCACGCCAGCCCTGGGCCTTGCTCCAAACTGGAAGCTGTGCAAGCCGCTGGATATGTAGGTCAAAGTCGTGTTCCCAAAAGCAGGACGAGAGACCTCCAGACTCCAAGGAGAACAGCATAGCTTTTTACCTCCCTCCCAGGGATGGGATTGTGAGATTTCAGACTGTCCTTGGGAGCAGACCACAGCAGGTCCTAGAGTGTTAGATCTCTGAAGGAGATGATCGTGATGCAGGAGAGGAGGGGGAGGAAGAGAAGGAGAAAAGATGGATGGATGGGTGGGTGGATGGATGGGTGGATGGATGGATGGGTGGGTGGATGGGTGGATGGATGGATGGATGGGTGGATGGATGGATGGATGGATGGGTGGGTGGATGGGTGGATGGATGGGTGGGTGGATGGGTGG
>PVJA010027512.1:0-28494 GCA_004027025.1 Myocastor coypus | reverse complement strand
GAATCACAGGTGTGCTCCACCATGCCGTTTTGGTGGCTGGGACGATGGCATGGCATGTGGTACCAGGGATCAAACCTGGGTACTTGAGCTTGCCAGGCAGGCATTTAGACTGCCGAGCCATATCCCCAACATAGTATTGCATTCTTAAAATGTAAGCATTTAAAAATTTCATATAGATTTTGTGCATTTTTGTTCAGACTTCCAATGTAATTTTTTTCTTCCATTACAATTTCTTATTGGAAGGCTATTTATATTGTGTCTTATTAGGTAGCAACCATCTTTTTTTTTTTTTTTTTTTGATGTATTTTTTTTTTAAATTTCCATTTCCTTTTTAAAATATAGCACCCTATTTCATTGTTGTTGTTGTTGTTAAAAAATGGTGAGCTCATTAAAAAGGAATACTGAAAAACTGGGAACACTCACATTTACAACTCCATCTTCCCTTTCAACTCTTTCTTGATACACACTTTCATTGCATATCAGCAAACCAAAATTTTTCCACACTGTCACCAGAGCCTAACACTAAACTATCACGTAGTTTTCTGTCCTGTGATTTAAATTCAAATTCCAACCAAGCAACCAAAACAACCAAGATCTAATTTTAGCCTCCCAGTAATTACAGTCTCTCCATGAGAAGTGAATATAAAGGAAAAGTGGTGGTGTCCTCCTCAATTAGAAAATCATTTTCAGCAAAATGAGGCTGAGACCAAAAGTCCAAGTGGTGGGAAAGGGAAAAGGAGTGTCTACTCCATGGGATGCTCGTAACTTGATCACTATGACAGCAGCCCTTTCTAGAGGTAATCATGTTATTAGGTTGTGGTAATGTTCCAGAAACCCCAACAGCTCCAGATTAACAACATCTGGAAATTGTTCAGATGACACAAATTTCAGTTTTCTGCTATTCGGGCTTCAGTAATGCCTCTGTCACCAATTTGTTTTTCTTTGCAAACTTCCTCCTTTCATACCAGGAAGAATACATAAAGTGCAAGTAAGATTCACTCCTGCATTCCTGGGCTCTTGGTTTGATAGCCAACATCACCAAATCTATCCTTAAATCGCTGTGCAATGAAATATCTACAGGCATTTCTGGAGTTATCAAGTGAGTTCATGTCTGGCAAAGAGAGTGTCTGGAGGTCAGTGCAGTCCTGGCAAGAAGACAAGAAGCACCACACACAAGACAGGGAGGCCAAGCAGTACGGGGTAAGCTGTGGTCACCGACGAGGCCATCCTTGGATCTCAACTCTTACAGAGAATTTAGCTGATACCAAAATGAAGGTGGCCAGTTGATTTCAGAGCACATTCAGTCTTCAGTGAGGGCAGATTCACTTTTCATAGTTAAATTCCTGAATTTCTTCTTGGCTTCTGCTCTTTCTTCAGCATCAAAGTACCAAACAGTCATGGCATATCTGGTTGCATAAGAAGGCTGCACTTCATGTGGGTTCCTGCGATCTGACCAGAAGAACAGCAGTCTGTCAAAGATGGGCTCCACATCTGCAATGAATGATTTCCCTTCTGGAAATATCCGCAGGACCCCACCATGCAGCTTAGCATCCCAGTTCTTGTTCAGATAGTAGATGCAGGTGATGCAGCGCCCATCACCATTAGGGTTGTCCACATGGCGAACATATCCTGTTCCGTTTCCTGGATAGCAGGCCACCATTGCCTTGGACCTCTCCTTGACGTAGTATTTGCCCAACCGGCTCCCGCAGTGCAGGACCAGCCGGTCCATGAGCAGCAACCATCTTGTTGAATTTTTTTTACTGTGTGTGTGTGTGTGTGTGTGTGTGTGTGTGTGTGTGTGTGTGTGTCTGTGCATTAAGAACTAGGGATGGAACCCATGGACTCACATGTACTTCAAATAAAAACTCTCTAACCCAACATCTCTAGCCCAATTATTTCTCTATTTCTAGTGGATTCTTTTGGATTTTCTAGGTATGAAGTAAAATAAAATTTAAGTTCAAATTATGTAAACTCTGATGATATTTAAGTTCAATAAAGGTAAAGATTTAAAGATTATAGGCTTTTTTTGTAGCTTTTTTTGTATGCTGGGCAAACATTCTACTACTGAGCTATATCCCAAACCCTTTTTTTCCTCTAACTTTATTGTTGTATTGTATTGCATTGTACTGCAATGTATTGTGTTCTGTTCTAATCTACTCTATTCCAGTTTTGGGGAGAAGGTGTCACTAAGTTTCTCAGGCTGGTCTGAGTTTATTACTTCTACTCTTGTATCTCCAGCACCTGGCATACTACCTTGCACAGAGAGAGTAATAAATATTTATTTAAGTGACTCAAGTGTATTTGTTTGTAAAACTTATCCCAACCCCTTCCCCAATAGAGGTTCTGAGTTTAGTACAAAAAAACAAAATAATAGAAATAGTATTCACTGCCTGATTCTACATTCATATATATCAACCCTGCAAGGAATTAGATATTTTAAAGTGGATGTGGTCATGTACAACTGTAATTCCAGTACTATGAGAGGCTGAGGGAGGTCACAAGTCTGAGCCCAGTCTAGGCAATTTAGTGACTTCCCAAGACTGTACGTTAAAGAAAGAAGAAAAAAGAGAGGCTGGAGATGCAGCTCTGTACAAAGGCCTGGGTTCAATTACCAGTACCAGAAAAAGGAATTTCGTATTTTATATTCAGTTCTACACATATATGGATATAATTTATTATAGTTCAGTCTTAAAAATTCTTTTTTAATGTATTTAGGACAGGGTTTATAGGGTCTCACTACACAGATCGAACTCACAGTAATCCTCCTGTTTTTAGCCTCCCCAGAGCTAGGATCACAGGTGTGCACCACCATACCCAGTCTCAATCCCTATCTCAACAGTGCCTCAGGAGCGGGGCTGGCACAGCACATGCGTGAGGGGGTATCAAACCCTGGTCCCTACATCTAAGCAGGCGCTTTTATTCCTTTGAGCTATCTGGCTGGTCCTCAGTCTTAAAAATCCTAATTATTAAGCGTTGTAAGCTCTTACCTTTTTGATTTTAGGTCTGATGAATCAAACTGGATATTCAGTGGCCCAGGATTTACCTCATGATCTGCTTCAGAGATGAGGTCATGCCCATCGTCCGCATTTGCCATTTTTCTCAGATTTTAAGCACGGAGGAAGTTAGTCCTACATAAATCAGAAAAGACAAATTTAATTTGAAAATATTTTACTATTTGTTAAAATGTATTTATGGGGTAGGAGAGATGGTTCAGAGGCAAGGATGCCTGCCCTGCTAGTGCAAGGTCCTGAGTTCAATCCCCGGCCCTGCATGCCATGCTAGATGGAAACTGGGTGTGGTGGTGCATGCCCATAGTCCCAACACTAAGGAGGCTGAGCTAGGAAGATCACTTCGAGTTGGAGACCAGCTACCTCACTACAGAAAAAGTGCACATAAGGCCAGCCTGCATTGCATAGGGAGACTCTGTCTTTAGATAGATAGATAGATATAGATAAGATAGATAGATAGATAGATAAAAAAAATAAAATGTATTTGCATGCAAAAGAAATAGAAAAATACTGAGATTTCTTAATGAAGTCTTGCTTCCCTTCCAACAAGGTTTCACTATGGTGGCCAGCCTACCTTTGAATCCCTAGGCCCAAGAAATCCTGCTTCGGCCATTTGAGCAGCTAGGACTATAGGTATGTGGCCACTGTGCCTGGCTGCTAAAGATATCTTAAATGACTTTTATGTGTAAACCTAAAATAAAGTTCTTATTTTCAGCTTGATAAAAAATAAGTGAGATGATCCACCCTAAGAGTAAAACAGGTTGGATCAGTTGGTCAAAACACTGAAAAAAAAAACCCAACATATTTTTAAAATAATTTTTTAAAAACTTTATTTATATTGCCTTCAGGTGGGGTTGGTGCAGCATATGGTGCTGAGGATCAAAACATGGTCTCCGCAGTCACCTAACCTTGCTTAAGCAGGCACATCAGACAGCTGAGCTATCTCGCTTGCTCCATGGAAAAATATCTTTTAAAATCTTTTGAAAAGCATCAAAAATTTGTGTGCAAAATTAAGGAACCTGGAAACATAAAGGACTCAAGGGACTTACTGTTACTTTGAAGGTATTTGCTATATCCAAGAAACCTGAGCTGATGTTTTCAAAACCTTACAAAGTTTTAGGGAAATAGAAGATAAAGCCCACAATTCCAAGTAAAGAGTGATTATCAAAAGGTTATCCTCAAGAATATGGGTTAACAAGAAGTAAACAAGCTTCTCTCTCTCAGAAAAGAACTACTAAGAGTTTTCTTAATAATAACCATAGCCAGTCTATGTTCGTATTATTTATTTATTTACTTATTTATTTATTTATTGAGGCAGGGTCTTGCTATGCAGTTCAGGCTGGCCTTGAGCTCACTTTGGTAGGTAGCCCAGGCTGGTCTCGAACTTGCACTGATCCTCCTGCCTCAGCCTCCTGAGTGCTGGGATTACAGGCGTGCGCCACCACACCCGGCTGTATTATTTAAATGATTTAAATTTTATAATAATCTGCTAATGGAAGTTCATAATTTTTATCATAAACTACATATCATGTGGATTTGCAAAATGGTCAAGGTATTCCTAAAGCTGTGAATAACAGGTTCACTGCTAGTAACTTCTAGGTAACTAACAGAAAAAAAAAAAAAAAAAAAAAAAAAAAAAAAAAAAAAAAAAAAAAAAAAAAAAAAAAAAAAAAAAAAAAAAAAAAAAAAAAAAAAAAAAAAAAAAAAAAAAAAAAAAAAAAAAAAAAAAAAAAAAAAAAAAGTAAGTCTTTCCTCATACTTTGCTTTTATAGGTCTCAAACTTGTCCTGCTCACAATTTAAGGGCCATGAATAAAACACAGCCAAAAATAACATAAAAGTACAATTAGTGTAAGCCTGAAGAAACAGAGCAGAAAAAGGACTTCAGCTATAGAAAAGGTCAGAATAAGATTATAAAACATGTTTCCTATGCTTAAAGAAAAAATGGAAATTTTCAAAACCTTCTTAGCATGTTTCAGAAGAAGGCCAGGTTAAATATTGTCTTAGTTACTCTTCTCTCGTTGCTGGGACAAATACTCAACACTCAAAATGAAGGAAGGAAACATTTATTAGCTCACAGTTACTGGAGGTTTCAGTCCATGTTTGGCTGGCCCAAGGCTGAGTGGAACAGGGCAGAAAGCATCCAGTTCATGGCGGTGGAACAGCAACAATCACGACAGAGGCAACAGAACAACCAGGGGAGCAGAGAGCAACAGCATGAGTCTGTCTCTCTTTTTTACATCAGGCTCTCTGCCTTAGCCTATCCACCTTAGGCTACACCCATAATCCCAGAAGTACTTAAAACACATAATCCCAGGGATCATGGATCAAGTCTCAAACTCTAGATCAGTACTAAATCACATAATCCCAGTGGATCATGGATCAAGTCTCAATCTATAGAAGTCCCTGCCCCATGACTGCATGAGGCTTTGTGGGACAACTAGACATAAACCGTAATAGATGTTTAGGAAAATAATGTAATACCTGAAATTTAACCCTCAACAGGTAGGTTTAAAAGTTTCAAGAGAAAATCAGTGAAATGGACAATGAATTACAATTACTTCAGAATGCTGCAGAGAAAATGAAGATCAAAAATATCTGAGATTAAAAGACATGGGAAATAGATAAGGTCTAAAAAGACTGGAGAAACAGAAAACAGATGACAGACAACATCTAAAGAGATATTTGCTGGGAACCTTCTAGAATTAATAAAAGATACAAACAATACATTATAGAGTTAGGGAAAAAAAAACCCTAAAATCTCAGACCAAAGGTATTTGGAATGGTTGTGGAATTAAAATGTTCTAGATTCCCGTGTTTTCCAACTCAACATTTCACGTTGATATGATGGTATGTAATTTTCAAGGTAACTATTACCAGAAAATGTATATAACATAAAATAACTTTTACTAAGAAGGGAAAAAGACAATCACAAAAATTGATCCAAAAGAAGGCAAGAAAGAAAAAACATAGATGAGCAAAACAAGAAATGTAAGACAAATAAATCCTCTCATTTTCCTAAACCAATGCTAACTGGCCTATCTTTCCTCACATTACACAGATGTTCTTGATGAATTACCAAAGAACTTCCACGCTGTAAAATCCAATGGTCATTTCTCACGCTAGAACTTACTTGACCTCAATACTTGCCAAAAGGGATCACAGTCCTCCACACTAAGCCTAGTTCATCAGGCTTCCAAATTTTCTCCCTACCCCATTTGTCCCTGCTTTTTCTAACTCCTTTACTGTTTATTCCTCATCTCTCAGACTTCTGTGAGCTTGACAGAGTTTTAAGATTTAGTCCTGGCCTTCTTTTCCATCTATTCATCTATTCTCTCTCTCTTTCTCTGTCTCTCTCTCTCTGCTCTCCCCCACTCCCTCTCTCCCTATCTCTGCTCTCTCTCACTCTCTGTCTCTCTGTCTCTGTCTCTCTCTCTCGATTATCTTATTGGGCCTAAGAGTGTTAATACCATTACATGTGTGATATCAAATATAGTAGCAACTAGTCACATGTGACTATATCTAGATACATAAATTTAAATTAAGTAAAATTAAATTCAGTACCTCAGTTACAACAGTTCCTTTGAATTGCTCAACAGCTCATTTGTGACTAGTGACTACCATATTAGATAGTATAGATAGAAAACATTTCTACAATGGTAGAAAGTTCTATAATTCAGACTATAACATTTACTTAATACTGTTAGCTTAAAATTCTCTTCTGAATTTCAGATTTGTGTACCTAAACACATCCTCAACATCTTCACTTGATATATGACTCAAGCCTAAGAGGTTCACAACTTTTTATTTTCTTTCTAAAAAACTAACCTACTCATTGTTATTTTGCTTTCAATTTTTTTCTTTTTTCTTTTTGAGACAGGGTCTTGCTATGTATTTTGGGCTGGCCTTGAGCTCACTTTTGTAGCCCAGACTGGTCTCAAATTTGCAGCGATCCTCCTGCCTCAGTCTCCCAAGTACTGGGATTACAGGTATGTGCTACCAAGCCATGCTTATTTTGCTTTCAATTGATGGAATCTACATCCTCAATGTTGCTTAGGTCAAAATTCCTGGAGTCACCCAGGACTTCTTTTTAGCATATGTAGTCAACCCAGTAGGAAGTAGTATTGCCTTCACCCTTAAATACATCCAGAATCAGGCCACTATAATTTCTTACCAAGTTTCTACAGGAATTTTCTAATGGAGATCCCTGCCCCACCACCATAGCCTACTTTGTTCAACTGGTTGTTACAATTGGGGTAGTGCTACTGGCACCCAGAAGCCCACATATCAAGGGGGCTGCTAAACATTCTACAATGCACAGAAAGATTTACCCTACCCAAATATTGATAACTTTGAGGAAAAAAAAAAAAAAAAAAAAACCCTACTGTAGAGAAAAAAAAGAAGTCTAAGATAGGGAGCCCACAAGATAGCTCAGTAGACTAAGAATATGCTCAGGTATGCAGAGGGACTGGGGTTCAATCCTCGGCACCACAGGCCTTGCTGGCTCCAGCCCTGGGTGCCCTGAGCTGGTCACCAAGTTGAGGTGTGGTGGTACATGCCTATAATCCCAGTGCTGGACAGGCTGAAAACAAGAGGATCACTATGAGTTCAAGCTGTGAATGAAACCTGTACCAAATACATAAAAGAAAAAAGAAAAAAGCAGGATATGATAGAAGACAGAAAGTGGCCTGTTCTAGTAAGGGCAGAATTTTGTTTCTTCAATTTGATTCTGGTAGGGGCTGGGAAGATAGCTCTGAGGCACAAGTGCCTGCCTGGCAAGTGCAAGGTCATGAGTTTGAATCCCAGTCCTGCAAAAAAAATTTTTTTTGATTCTGGTTACATATCTATTTGCCTCATAATTATTCAGTACACACACGGACACACACACATTTTATTCATTTTTCTATGTGCCTGTTTCACAAAAAATGAGAATTCAAAAAAATGAAATAAATAGATCTTGACATAGTGAGGCAAGTGTTATCTTTTTATCTTTCACTCTGTAAGTTACTACTATTATCCTCATTCTACAAGTAAGGACAGAGGCATCGAGAAATGACACACTGATCACAAAGCATGAGCATTAGGATTCAAGCTAAGGCAAAGGGACTTTTTCTTTTTCCTACCGGGAATTAGACTCTGGGCCTCCACTTGCTAGGCAGGTGCTGCACTGCAGCGCTGCATCCCCTGCCCACCAAGCTAAGGCAGTCTAAGTTCAGAATCTACTTTTTACCACTTTTGCTGCATGTTTCTTTGCTCTTCCTCACTTTCTTTTTTCTTTCATCTTCTTCTGTTTCTTGTTACTGCCTACTCTATGTAACAAGTAGTTTTATTTATTGTTGCTATTTTGTTCAACAGACTCTTATGTCACCTTATCCTACTTTTCTAAGTGTAACATGTATGGAGTGTTAGGTCCCCCACATTGGACCGTACCCAGCATAAGGAGAAAAAAAACCCTGACAAACCAGTCTGTTAAAATAGGAAGCCTCCTCATGCACCTTGAGACTAAAATACATGTTTATAAGTATGGCTCCTAGTGTGGTTCTCAGGCTTGTGGGAAACCCATCAATCTAGGAATGCCACACTGTAAATCAGCAGAATACCATATTATCCTGCACTTCTCTTGCCCCAGAGGCACCAGATCCAGCAATGACCTGAGAAACATGAAAACTTCTGTCTCCTTTGGTGGAATTCCTCCTCCCCTGCTTAAACTCCTCTATAGCGCAGATTCTCCTTTGTTCACAGTCAACCAGCCTTCTTGCCCTTGACCTGGCCACACCTGGCTGAAAATAAAGATGTTACTGTTTGCTTCAATCCTGCCTGTTCTAGTGGCAGGACTGCTCCTCAGGATCTAGCCTGACAATAGATAGAAAATAAAGTATTCAAATCAGAAACCTTGTATCTGCCATGTTACCTGTACAATTCAGCACGACCCATTTAATCTCTGTAAGTCTTCCCTCAAATACAAACCCTAAATAATATCACTCCCCTCACTGGAGTGGTTGAAGATCATTAAGACAATGCTCATTATTACATTTAGTACTTTAGGGGCCTGTGAGGTAGCTCAGCAGTCTAAAGCACCTGCTCAGGCAAGCTTAGGCAGCTACAGGAGCCCTGCCCTCCGGGTGGGCTGAGCTACCCTCCACCCCAAATACATTTAGCACTTTAATGGGAAAGAAAGTATTTAACTGAATTCCTCTCAAAAGGCAAATGAAAATTCTTCAGGCATAGTCTTTTGACATTTCAAATGAAAAAATCTCTAATAATCATCAAGTAGGCAAATCCTGCCAACATGTCACTTACTATGGGACCCAGGTGTTAGTAATATTTTTTTTCCCAAAATGTATGCATTTTCTTTCCTCTCTGGTTGTTTCCTTTTCACTTCCTTTTTAAAACTTCCTTCTTGTGCTCTTCTGCTTTCCTGCCCAATGTTTAAGCCAGTCAGAGGTCTCCAAGGGAGATAAACAAATGTTAAATAAAAATGTTAAAACTAGTATCTTGTAAGAGTAACTTTTCACAAAAAAGTAAAGGAGCTGGGGGGATACTTCAAAGGTAGAGCATCTGCCAGTATCTGGAACTAAATATCACCATCTGCAAGACTTTATTTCCAGGTAAAGGAGAGTCAGTAGGAAAAAATGGCTATTTCAAGATAAGGCAACTAAAATAACAAGTAATGGTTAGCTTTGAACAATTTCACAAGTGCTCAATGATTCCCTACAATAGAGTTGAGAAAAATAGAAAAAAATTAAAGCTATGTTCCTCACCATCAATAAGCTTTTACCAAAAATGATTATTAAGACTGGGGAAAGCATGAAGGCTTTGAGGAATTTATAGGTCCCAAGTTAGTCACATATATTTATTTTCAAAATTGTGAAACTTTTTGGTCACAGTAAAATTATCTACATAGTCTAAAGAAGCAGGGCCTGGTGGGATGGCTCAGTAGTCTAAAGGCCCTGCTTGGGAAAGCTTAGGCGGCTGCAGGGACCACGGTTCGATCCCCGGCACCACATGCTGCGCCAGCCCTGCCCTCGGGGCGGGCTGAGCCAGCCATAAAAATGAGTGAATAAACAAACAAAGGTTCTGAAACAAGAAAAAAATAAATAAAATAAAAATTCTTTAAAAAACATTTATTAAAAAAAAAAAAAAGAAGCAGAAAACTTCAGTGATTTAAAGTAATGAATATGGGCAGGCCAAATAGAGCAGTGGATTAAAGTACCTGCAAGCAGGCATAGGGCTCAGGGATTTGATCTCCAGGCCTGCCACCCATTGAGCCAGCAAGTGAGACTGGATGTGGTGGCCTGTGCCTGTAATCCCAGCTCTTAGGAGGCTGTAAATAGGTGGATCACTAGGAATCCAATGTAGTAGTGAGACCCTGAACACCCTACAGACCTTCCCTAAACTACAAAAATAAATACAATAATGAATGACTAATCTAAATCACCTGGTTTTGTTTGTTTGTTTGGTTTTCTTGGCGGGGACCAGGGTTTGAACTCAGAACCTTGCACTTGCTAGACAGGAACTTGTGCCAGACCTAGTAATCTTTTATTTATTTTTATTTTTTATTATTTTCTTGTTTTCAGAACTTTTGTTTGTTTGTTTATTTATTTATTTTTATGGCTGGCTCAGCCTGCCCTGAGGCAGGGCTGGTGCAGCATGTGGTGCCGGGGATCGAATTGTGGTCCCTGAAGCTGCCTAAGCTTTCCTAAGCAGGCGCTTTAGACCACTGAGCCATCCTGCCAGGCCCCGAGACCTAGTAATTTTTAAGTAAACATACTTATACTTTTTAGTTTCTTCAATCAGCCTGAATTTCAGATTCCTTCAGAAAGTTGTTTCAGAGCAATTAAATGCCCCTTTGAAAGGGCTGGGGAGATAGCTCCATGGCACAAGTGCCTGCCTGCCAAGTGGAAGGTTTTGAGTTTGAACCCTTGTCCCGCAAAAAAAAAAAAAAAAAAGTACCTTTGAATGTCTTGATGAATAGAACTATACAACATTCTGCAGTTTCATGAATTTGGCTAAGAGGTGAGTTAAGAGTGCCATCGCTAATACTGTATAGATTATAAAGCAAGATAAAATTACAGCGGCCCTCACTTGTCACCAAGGTTACATTCCAGATACCCCTGAGATAAGTGAAAATCAGTGCAGTAGTGGTGTTATATTTATTTTAGTCTTTATATATATTTTAAGGCTTCATAAACCCTTCCCACACTCATAAACCTTTCCCAAACTTTTAAAAACACTTCTAATGTTCTTAACCATTTTATTTCTTTCTTTGTTTTTGGTCTTTTAGAGACAGGGTCTCATGCACTTCAGGCTGGCCTTGAGCTCACTTTTGTGGCCCAGGCTGATTGCAAACTCACACTGATCTTCCTGCCTCAGGCCCCCAAGTGCAGGGATTACAGGCATGTGCCATCACACCCAGCTTAACCATTTTCTAAACTCATAAACCTATATAATTTTAACAATATATGTACAGTGTATGTACTGTAAAATCATGCAATATAACTAAAAATCCACAATAAATAATTTAGACTAGTATTTTTTGAAAACCCACAAAACAGTGACTCCGCAAAAGTTGAACTGTAAACAGCAAGGGACTACTGTACTCTATTAGTGAGTTAAATAATTAATGCTCCTCCAGCATTAATTTGCCAAAGTCAAAACACTGATATAATTTGTGGGAATTAAACATGACATAGATATATTTACTTCCATTACCTTAATCTCTGAGCTTTAAAACAAAGTCTCAAATGCAAATCTGTTGTCATTTTTGTTTTATGATTTTGCGAACTGAACTCAGGGTTTTCTGCACTGAGCTGTATCTCTAACTTTTGTCTGTTTTCAGAAACAAACCCTTTGAGGAAGGGTCTTACAAAATTACCCAGGTGGTACTTGTACTGGCAACCTTACTATCTTGGTCTCCTTCTGTGTTAAGATTACAAACATAGGCCATTATACTCAGCTATAAATCTTTTCATAAGTTACAAGTTTCAAATATTTTGTTAGAGCAGTACAGACTGAGACGTGGGCGGAAGACAATTAAAACTTTACTTGATTTAATACTTTCAAGTTTTTTGTGAAAAGGTTAGTGCCTTACTAAGGTGTATTTCCATAAAAAGTACATAAAAATCAACCAGAGAAAGTCACTGTGATATTTTTCTTAAAGACTTGACTATGGGGCCCGGCAGGATGGCTCAGTGGTCTAAAACGCTTGCTTAGAAAAGCTTAGGTGGCCGGGCGTGGTGGCTCACGCCTGTAATCCCAGCCCTCGGGAGGCTGAGGCAGGAGGATTGGTGCGAGTTCGAGACCAGCCTGGGCTACAAAAGTGAGCTCAGGACCAGCCTCAACTGCATAGCAAGACCCTGTCTCAAAAAGACCAAAAAAAGAGAAAAGCTTAGGTGGCTTCAGGGACTGTGGTTCAATCCCTGGCACCACATGCTGTGCCAGCCCTGCCCTCAGGGCAGGCTGAGCCGGCCATAAAAATAAATAAATAAACAAACAAAAAGTTCTGAAACAAGAAAAAAAAAAAAGACTTGACTATGATTATCAATGTACCTCAAAGCATAACAGCCCTTTCCATACAAGGTTCAGAAACTTTCAGAATTTTTTGATGTAACAACCACTGAATGAATTTATGAGTTTGTTTAGTGAAATTGTGTAATGTTTCTAATGTCTTTTTTACTACTTTTTATACTTTTTAAAAACAAGTTTTTAGATTCTGAAAATTTGTGCATGTGTAAAAATAAATCTATAGTATCTATGCCTAATGTTTTCATTAATGAGCAGAACAAATGTGACTGTGGATCTATTGTGTAAGTGCCTATATGTTCTCAAAGACTGAAAAGTAGTATTACCTTGTATACCTGGACATGTTCCAGAGTTTCAGTCATTTTATTTATATTCAGTTTATTAGGCCAGCTGTTGACAATTCTTTTTTTCTGAAAGGGTCAGAGAGTAAAGACTTTAGGCTTCTCCAGCCACATTCTCTCTGCAACTCTGCCTGTTGGAAAGGCAATATGTAAATGAGTACACATGGCTGTATTCCAAAAAAACTCTGTGAAGAGAAAACATATCCTGATGGATAAATCTGGTCAGTTTATTCACTTCTGTAATATGCCAACATAAAAGGAACCATACCATTAAAAAAAAAAAAAAAAGCAGTCTGGTGGGAGTAGCTGTGGTATGTGTATCTTTTTTTATATACACATATGTAAGTGTACAAAGTCCCTGGCAAACCTATATAAATTCCTTTGTTAGGAATAATTTACTGTTCAGCTAATAGGTGCTAGAATAATCTAATTCTGATGTAACACTATAATCAATCAATGTGTCACGGGCTGTTAAGTCTGACACTGCTGCTGGTCAACTTGAATTATAGCAGTAATATGTCACCAAAGAACCTCCTTCCCTATACCAGGTACACTAAGTGTTCTCAGGTTTTGTTAAGGCAATAAAGAAGACAGAATCTAGTAAAGGAATGAAATGTAAGTATGGTGTGAGATGCTGGCCTAGAGAAATACTCAAATCTCTCCACTTTTAAAAACTTTCATGCCAGTACAACCTTTTAAAAAATACTAACAACTATTAATTTCTAATTCACATGAGTTGTCCAATTTCTCATGCATTTATATTTTATTGTAAACATTTAGGGTGGTAGAAAAATCAATGAACAGCATGTTATTTTATGTCTGTAATATATGTATGTAAGACTGTGAGAAGAAATGTATGGTTAGTTGTTCCCAAAGTTCTAGTGAGTATAAATCAGGGGTACGTTATTATTTTATTTTATTTTTTTGTCTTTTTTTTTGAGACAAGGTCTCACTATGCAGTTCAGGCTGGCCTTGAACTCACTTTTGTAGCCCAGGCTGGTCTTGAACTCACACTGATCCTCTTGCCTCAGCCTCCCAAGTGCTGGGATTACAGGTGTGCGCCACCACGCCCGGCCGTTTTATTATTTTAGAGACATAAAAAACTATAGCGTACATCTTTACTATCAACCTTTTATCCTAGTATGAAAGTACATGAGCTGCACAGCGAGACCTACATTTTTCTGCAAGCTTGGACAAGGATACCTTTCACTTACTGAAAAACTTAAAAACTTTCAGCTTTTGCTTATTACCTATCAGACTGCTGTCAGGTCCTGAGGTATTAAAAAAAAAAAAAAAAAAAAAGGGTAAATGATTGAGTTTGCAGATCCAACGATCTCGACAATGCCTAAAACTATCAGGACAATTAGGTCTCAGTCAAGTTGGCCACAAACTCCTTTTCTGGTGATGACTGGGCTTCGCGTTCCACCAGCCATACTGAAGGTCCCAGTATTCTAAGACAGCTGTCATACCATGCCACCCACCATAAAGACAGGCACACACCTGAGTCGTGCGACAACCTCGCCCATGTAGGGTCCCACCCCAAGCGCAACCGCGCTCTTCAACTCTTCCTCATTCGGGGTAAAGAAGCTCTATTTCTGAATTTCTCAGTTCTCCCCCAAAGGGGTGTCGGGGCGCTCACCTGGAGTAGCCTTGCCGTTCCCCTAAGGCTTCCTGACTCACCCTGGACTCGCGACTTCACGCTCGAACCCGCGGAGCTCGCGCGACCGCCTCTTCGGCCTCTGTGTTCCCCAGTGGGGCTCCGGTCCCCACCGCGTTTCACAGAAGCCAGCCCCGGTAACAGCCCGCTCCCCCGCCAGTTCAGCGCCTGCGCCACCGCGGCCTCGGCCCGTGCCCACTTGTCCCGCGGGGCGAGTCCGCAATCCGCAGAGAGCTCGCTCCACCTGAGCCGAGAGAAGGCTCCAGCTCGGAGAACTGGCGAGAACGAGACGACCCGTCCCCAAATCCTCACAATTCGCGGCCGCTGATCTACTGGTTCCCAAAACCGGAAGAGGAGATGGCTTAGGCCGTGGGGGGCGACGGGAGATGGAGTCCTGGGCATGCCATACTGGCCAACGCGGACTACGACTCCCAGAGGCCTCTGCGGCGCCAGCGCACCTCCCGCTCAATCCCAGGCAAGTGCTTTGCTCGATTCGCCCAAGGAGCGTCTCTTGCGTCTCTTGGGTGTTGCAGTGGACCCTAAGGCATCCAGGAGGCGGGAGAAGTTTGAATCCCAGTATCGCCAAGCTAAGGCAAATAACTATACAAAGAATAAATTCTAAGGAACAACGAAGCTAAGAGTAGGAAAGATTTATTGAGAGCGGTAGTTGCTAAGAGTCAGGAGCACCTGGAAGTGGGTTGCCAACGAACCCTCCCCGCCTTTTTTTTTGGGGGGGGGGTCTTTTTTGACACAGAGTCCCGCTACACGTTTCAGGCTCGCCTTGAGCTCATTTTGTAGCCCAGGCTGGTCTCAAACTCGCAATGATTTTCCTGCCTCAGCCTCCTGTGGGCTGGGATTACAGGCGTACCTCGCCTCCGCCAGTACAAGCCCACTTTTTAATCTTTTTCTTTTTTATTACTAAAAACCTAATTAAGGACCTTGAGCTTGCCAGGCAGGCGCCTTGCGCTGAGCGATATCCCACGTACCCACTTTCAAAAGAAAGTTTAAAAGAATAAAATCACCAGGTAGGGACATGTGATATAGTCAATCAGTAAGATTATTATAACATGTCACGTGGGGAGGGGCCAGCAGAGACCACCAGGCTTTTGGGAAGGCAATATGGCATGGAATTTATTGTGCCTGGGTGCAGGCAAGCAAAGAGTGATAAAACTGCAGTGAGCAGAGAAGTACGGCCCTTTTATAGGGATGAAGAGAAGGCAAGGGACATAAAGTGGGACGATTTTAATAAACATCTATGGTCAAAGTTCTCTGGCAGTCTCATGCCTCAGTGGGCAGAGTCCCTGGAGTGTCTGGTGTAAATTTTTAGGTGTCTCCACATGCCCTCAGATGTCCTAGAACCTGAAAAATTCCTTGTCCTGTCTTACCTCTTTTGCTGTGCTTGCCAGTAACAATTTCTGTACCAAGCTGAGTTCCCTGCTGAGAGGAGTGCTTCTGTCCACAAGCATGTGGGAACTGGGGGAGTCAGGTCCAATTTCAACCCTACTTTATAGGTCTAACTACTCAGATGATATTGATCCAGCAGGGAAACAGTTCACATAGCAAGTGTGCATGGAAAGAACAAAGAAACAAAGAACAAAGTCTTTCCCTTTAAAGACTATTTATTAGGAAGTGATGGATCAGGGATTCCTGGTCACTCATCTCAGTGACTGATGTCTACAGTGGATTTGAATTGAAGGGAGATGGAGAAGACCAGAACAGATTGGAATTGGGTGGGCCTTTATTTGCTGGTCTGGCAGCTGGCCAGCTGAACTCCCCAAAGGGAGGCACTAACCAGCCTGAAACAGATTTAAGCATGACACAGTTGTCAGCTGTTTGAAATTAGGAGGTTTTCAGTTTTTAGTGATAAGTGGAACTTGCCCCAAATAGGGCCTGTCAACCACAAGATACGGTTAGGGTGGAAACACATCAGCTGTGTACAACACTAGCTGGCTGAAGGATCTGCACTTGAGCCAGGAAGCATTGCCCAAAGAGCTGGAGGTCCCTGCCAGCTTTGTCCAATAGAAAAATAGCAAGAGCCACATTGATTTTCAGAGTACATAACAAGAAGCCATTTTACTGAGGACACAGGGTTCCTTCTCATAATTTCCCACAGTTGTAACACATTACAATGTCTAAAATTTATTAGAGGAAGCGGTATCAATTATAGTATAATCTTTAATTTATTGCTTATTCCTCAGGGAAGCATATGGATAGGTCATCTGTCTTTATCTCCAACCTTCAACAGATGTGCCTCCAGCTGTGGATGGGCGCTGATCTCCAGCACTGATTCCCTCCAGGCCTCATCTTGTAATAGTTCTATCTAATTTATCTATCTAAATAATGACCTATTTATAGGGGAAAAAAAAAACTCAAAGAGGGGAAAAGGGAGAGGAGAGGGGGAGGAGAGGAAGTGACGGAAGGAGGGAGGGAAGAGAAGGGGATGAGAAGTGAGCATGGAGCTGCCCAAGACCCTGGAGCATGACTGAGGCCTGACATGGTTTCCTCTGTTGGTCGAATGTCTAGCCATCCTCGAGCTGTTTAGTAGCTCACTACAAATCCGAGCAAGCCTGGTAGACAGTGATTAAATGATTTTACAAACAGTAAAACATGTGTGTATTTCACTCTAAGGAAAGCAGCTAGTGGAGTAAAGAGACAAGCTGGGGAATCTAAGAAAGTGTTTGTGCAACTTTCATCCAGGAAGGGATTAATATCCAAATATATAAGGAAAGAGCCAGGGAGAAAGCTCGGTGGCACAACATCTGCCTGGCAAGTGCAAGGTCCGGAGTTTGATTCTCAGTATCCCCCAAAAGGTATAAAAATCGACCACGTTTTATGTTGAGGTAAAATGAATAGTGTGGAAACATAGGGGCTTTATTACTTGAAATCAGCATAATTCAGCAGATTCTGTGTTACAAATGAACACTGAGAAACTGAAAATTGATTTTTTAGCCAAAATGTTCGAATATACTTTGGCTCCAAATACAAATAGTGAATGACAGGGAGGAAGAGTGAGTGTTGATCTCTGTGGCCGAGAAACCACTCATGAGGTGAGTGCTGAGTTCTTGGTGCTTGCCGGATGGTGCTGCAAGGTGCGCTGGTCTCAGGCTCCTTTCCTGGTGTTTGTCATCAGTTTCTTTCAAGATTGATTAATGTGACATCTCAAGACTGATTAATGTAATTGATTAAAGTTATGTTAAACTTACAAAAAAAAAAAAAAAAAAAAAAACCTCAAAGAACTATTCTTTCCAGAAGTCTTAAACTGACAAAGACTTAAATCAACTATCTGAAATACAGGTTTCTGTTGGGATAAGAATGAGTTAACACAGAGGCATGCTCAATAACCTGCAGGTCATGTGGACAAGGAGAAAGAAAACAGGGCAGCCACAGTTGCTGGAATAACCAGGAACACTTGGAGCTCAAGGACAGCCTGTTTTCGTGTCCTTGTTCCCAGATGTCTAGCAGGTCCTCACGTATAGTATAGCCTAAACATAAATCTTGGACACATACGATAGAATCTTGTTATGTGCACCCTAGTAACCCAAAGGCTGAGACTCAAGATATGTAAAAATAAAGACCAAAAGCAGGGCGGCTGCCTTTTCGCTCGAGCCCTCACTTGCTAACATTGAGTGTCCCTGTGTCTTTGTTTGTGGCCGGTGTCTGCCCATGAGTCTTTTCCAACAGGCAGTGCTGAAAACCCAGGACTTCCAGAACAAGTGTGGATCTTCGTCCCCTCAGCCTCTCCATCCGTGAAGGACGTATGGTGCACCTCATCATTTTCCGATTCTACTATGTGTGAGTATGGGACAAAATTTTTCTACAGCCCGGGTTGCTCACTATGCAGAGCTTTCATTTTTGCTGTGCTGAGCTATCATGTTTATTCTACCTCTGACTTAAATGACTTGCTTAAGGAAATAGGTGAATTCTGCCCTTGGTATCTGGTGCAGGCTCCCTGAGATTGCAGATTGGGAAAAAAATGGATATATCTTACATAAAGCTCCAATAGCCCCCATGCAAATACTTTATACCTTAATGGCTTTAACATCGCAGCCATTAAGGAAGCTTGAAGAGTTTCAGTTCCTATTATCTGACATGCCTTAATCATATCAGTTGGGGAAGTCTCTGGTTTTGACAACCAGAATTTGCCTGTTCAAGAGGCTGGGGAAATAGCTCCATGGCACAAGTGCCTGCCTGGCAAGTGCAAGGTCATGAATTCGAACCCTGGTCCTGAAAAAAAAAAAAAGTCAAGGGACTTATGCCGAGATGCTGTTGAAAGATTTGGGGTTTCACAAATTAATGCGTCAGTGGACACATCTCACACTGTGACTAATAAAAAAAAAAAAAATCTGTCCAAAAACAGGAACCAAAAGTAGCCACTATGTCCACATCTCTGACTTTGCTAATTGAAACTACAGCTCCCCCTTACCAGGATTCAGAGGTTTGGCCATCCTGTGACAGCTGGGTTAGAGAAGCTCTAAAGGTAGAAGATGCTTCTATTCTAACATTATGTCCAGTTGTCAGAATACCAGAAGCTGCCCCTAGGCATGAAACACTCCCGTATTCTGTGTTCAAAGAGTTAAAGAGAGCTACTACTGAGTATGGCGTACATAGTCCCCAGCAGTAATTTATTAGAATGTATTGCATTTGGCTATGCAGTTACCCCTTTTGATTGGAAACATATGATAAAAATGGTGGTTTCCTCAGAAGCACAATGGGTAGTATGGACACAAGAATGTAAAGACTTGGTGATGGCTATGTCCAGGCTAAGTCCATCTCCAATATAAACCAAAATATCCCTATTTCTTATGAAATGTTGGCTGGAGAAGAACAATATGGAAATTTAGTATGACAAACTTTAGCACCACAGGTAGTTGAAATAGCAGTGCAGGCCTGGAAAAGAATGCCAGATAATAAAGAAGCAAGTGGATCATTTACTAAAGTCAGACAAGGTCCACAAGACCCATCTGGTGCCTTTATTGAATGGCTTAAGTGATCATTGCAGAGACAGATTACCAGGGAAGTGGCAGCTAATGAGTTAATGTTAAAGCTGGCTTATGAGCAGGCAAATTCTGTTTTTGTTTTGTTTTGTTTTTTTGTTTTACTGGGGTTTGAACTCAACCTTGCATTTACTTGTGCCATGGAGCTATTTCCCCAGCTCCTTGAACAGGCAAATTCTGGTTGTCAAAACCAGAGACGTCCCTGGATGATATAATTTTTTTTTTTTATCTTTTTGGGACAGGGTCTCACTATGCAATTCAGGCTGGCCTTGAGCTCACTTTTGTAGCCCAGGCTGGTCTGGAACTTGCACTGATCCTCCTCAGTGCTGAGATTACAGGCGTGTGCCACCACGTTTGGCTCCTGGCTGATATGATTAAGGCATGTCAGATAATAGGTACTGCAACTTGTCGAGCTGCCTTAATGGCTGCAATGTTAAAGCCACTACAAATTGTTATAATTGTGGAAAGCTGGGACATGTTCTAAAGGACTGTACAAAAAAAAAAAAAAAAAAAAAAAAAAAAAAAAAAAAAAAAAAAAAAAAAAGAAAGAAAAGAAAAATTGAGCTTCTAAAAAATATCCTCGGTGTCATAAAGGATATCATTGGGCTAATCAATGTCAATCAACTTCTGACAATCAGGGAAAACCCATACCAGGCATATCCCAGCCCAGGAGAAAAAGGGAGAAAAAGATTATTACAGCCCAAATGAACACCATGGCAAATCTCCCTACCAATCCTTTCATGCCACAAGAGGGAGTGCTGGCATAGATTTAATTGTACAACAAGATGTCTTGTTAGAGATGACGGAAGTCTATTTAGTAGATTCCTAATTTAAAGGACCATTAAAAATAGGACATACGAGATTAATACTACCTAGATCCCAAAGTTATAAAAATAATTTGTTGCCCTATGTGTTATTGACAGTGATTTTAAGGGAATTATAAAAAATACAATTATAGACCATGAAACTGCAGTTAGTATTTAAAGGATCTTCGCCTACACAACTGGCTATTTTGCCTTATTTTCAAACTCGAGTGCCTGAAAATGTAAGAGGAGACAAGGCTTTGGGAGCACTATGTTTGCATTAACTGTACCAGTTACCCCTGTTAAGCCTACCTTAAACTTAGTAATACAGTCTCGAGAACTCCAAGGTTTGCCCAATACTGGAGGAGATGTTACCATATTTCCTACACAAACATGACCAAAGGTTTGGCCAAAAGCAAAAATGCCTAAACAATGGGGTGAAGAAGGATATTCAGAGGTTTATCCAAGTCAGATCTCATTAAGAGTACAAAAAGATCTAAATTCACCTACCCTTGGTTACAATACTCCATATATTCTTGAAACTTCTTTTGTTATCTGGGTAAGAGACATTCTTTCTATGCTTAACTGTACTATTAACAATCTTTTTTTATAGGGGCCTCTGCGGATAATACACTACCCATACGATGGTTAAGTATAGATTATATTTGGGTAGATCATTGGCCCCTTTCACAAGGAAAATTATATGTTACAGAGGCCCTAATATCAGAACAGCTACAATTGGGACACATAGAAGAAAGAATCTACCTCTCTTATAATAACCCAATTTTTGTTACAAAAAAGAAATCTGGAAAATGGCAGTTATTACAAGATTTAAGAACAATTAATGCTATAATGAAACCTATGGGTCCATTACGACTAGGTTTACCTAACCCAAATTTAATTCCTTTTAACTATCAATGTTTTATTATTGATTTAAAGGATTGCTTTTTTCAATAACATTAAAAATCCAAGATAGAAATTTGCCTTCTCCTTGCCAACAATCAATAACCAGGGCCCACAAAAACGATATGAGTGTGTTAATTTACCTCAAGGGATGATGAATAGTCCTATTGTATGTCAATATTTTGTAGATAAAGCCCTTATGCCATATAGAAGTAGATATCCTTCCCATCCTATTTATCATCATATCAACAACATATTAGTTGCCTCCCTTCATTAACAGTAGATTGTTTAACAAAGTTGCACATAATATTATCAGAACAAGGACTTCAAATAGCCCCTGATAAAATCAATAGACAATATTTCAAGCAATACTTAGGCCCTAAATTTACTAGGGCATATTCTATTCCCGCCTCCATAAAATTAGGTACACCTAGTTTGATATCTCTCCCAAAGTTACAACAGTTGTTAGGAAATATAAATTGGCTGCATCCCTGTTATCTCATTGACCCACAAACACTAGGTTCACTCTCAATTGCTCTCATCTTTTACCCCTGTCTTACAGGCACTACCTATCTCTTCTTCTGTCAGGCAAGCTCTATTATACCTTAATTCTCTGGTAGACATTCATTTTGTAGATCACACTCCTTCAAGGGAGGAGATATGTCATTTTACTTTAATACCTCATCAACCATATCATATGGGAGTATTGGCTCAATGTTATAACAACAAATGGTATTTTTTAAAGTGGCTTCGCACACCTCACTCCATAAAAAAGGCCTTGTACAGCCCTGCCAGTCAGATTGCTGACTTGGTGGAGCATGCGATCAGACAAGCCATGCATTTGTTTGGCTTTGCTATATCACCCCTATGGGTTCCCTATGAAAAAGATATTCATAAGATCTTTTTGTGTGACAACTGTTATCTATTTGTTTTCACTACCAGTCTCGTCCATATACAGTTTTCCTTACACCTTGCTACCTGCTTGTCATGTCTACCAAAATCTCTTCCAACCTTTTCTTTTCACCCTTCCACAATTCTGTCAGATCGGCCAATTACAGGACTCATAATATATACTGGGAAATAAAACTAGGGGAGTAATAGCTTGGCAAGTGAACCAAACACGGCATCATCGATACACGCTACCTCATGCCTCCACACAACAAAGTGAAATGGCAGCTATTTTATTGGCTCTCCCAATTATTTGACAATCAACCTTTAAATGTCATTTCTGGTAGTGCCTGTGCCTGCTATGTGGCACAACACGTTCCAGATGCCATCATATCTTCTGCTCGTCATCCTGCATTACATTCTTTATTTCCCTACAACTCTACTGTGGCGTCGCTCATCTCTCGTGTACATTTATCACACTAAATTGCATCTTTTTTTTTTTTTTTTTGTCTTTTTGAGACAGGGTCTCGCTATGCAGCTCAGGCTGGCCTTGAGCTCACTTTCATAGCCTAGGCTGGTCTCGAACTCGCATTGATCCTCCTGCCTCAGCCTCCCAAGTGCTGGGATTACAGGTGTGCGCCACCACACCCGGCTTAAATTGCATCTTAAACTACCTGACCTCATTACACAAGGCAATAATTATGTTGACTCCTTATTACCATTTTTTTTTACAGGCCCACTTACCAGTCATCAGTTCTTTCAACAAAAAAAAATGCTTGCTCTTTACAGAATAAATGTCACATTCCTTTAACACAAGCTTAAAACATTGTTAAATCATATAATCAATGTGCTCTTGATTTTCTTTCCTCCTTTGGAAACAACCCCAGAGGTTTGAAGGTTAATGAGATAGAGCTGGCCAGATGGTTCAGTGGTCTAAAGCACTTGATTAGGAAAGTTTAGGCAACTGCACAGACTGTGGTTCAATCCCTGGCACTACATGCCAGCCTCCCCCCCCCCCCAGGCAGGCTGAGCACACCATAATACAGAAAGAAAAAAAAAAAGGTTAATGAAATATGGCAAATGGATGTTCATTTTCCTCCTTTAGCTCCTTATTCTTATCTACATGTCAGGATTGATGCACATGTTTGGATCACTGCCCATAAAGGAGAAACCACAAGTCAAGCTATTTAACATATTCTAGCTGCTATAGCAGTTATGGCAAACCAACAAAATTAAAAGCAGACAGTGGTCCTGCTTATACTTTACAAGCTTTTGCCACATTTTGTTCACAATGGGACGTTGTTCACAAACAGGAATTCTACATAATCCCACCAGTCAAGCAATAGTAGAATGTTCACATCATAAAATTAAATGAACTTTAACTCTATTAATAAAAGAAAAAAGAGGAAGAGTAGGGCTCGCTGCCAGCAAATGACATAATTATCTCTGGTGTTATTCAAACTGAACATATTATTTGACTTACATAATTTCTCTCTTAATCAATGGTCATCTCCTTACTGCCATCATTTTTATCAACAACTCTATCCACCCCACACATGCAATGTAAAAATTTGCAAATTGATCACTGGGGTGATCCAACTCCATTCATAACTTGGGGAAGAGGGTATGCTTCTGTTTTAACCCCTATAGGTCCACTGGGGGTCCCTGCTCACTGTATTAGACCTGTCCCTGGCATGGCATCAAAGACTGAACAGTCTGATTCCACCATTCCAAAGTTGTCTAGCCTTGACAGATGCCAACTACCATGGCCTTCCACCAGAAAGCAAAGAAGGATGACACATCCTCCAGAGTTGGTCACCTGGGGAAGTCTAAAAACTCTTATTAATAAGGTGCAAGATGCTCTTGTGCACACCCCTGAAGGATTTACTTTCAGAGATTGTTCTTGATTTGTGCTAAAATCACAAAAAAATTCTATGTTATTGATGATTTGTTTGTTCAATATTCATGAAAACATATGGATTCAAATGGCCTCCTCCATTAATATCTCTTCCTTTTGTCTTGAGCAGGACCTTAATTTACAGTACATATTGGATTCCTGCCCCTGACCAATCTGTAAGCTTGTTGATGATATCACAAACATAACTTTCCTTAGACATATTGACCCCAAGCCAACTTCTTATCAAGACCTTGCTCATTGAGGACCTGTGTCTTATGACACTCCTTAAGGAGCATTAAAATTTATTACTTGTAAAGTAATAACTACACCTAATAACTTCTGTGTATGATTTGTGAATTGCACCAGAGTCAAATGTCAAAAATTGTCGGGTAATTTAAAGTGCTCTAGTTATGATAAATATATTTCTATTTATGGTAACATTCAACTACCCTAGGATGGTTTTTTTAATATAAAATAATCATACCTTTAACTGTATTCCCACCAATCTCTCCAATGGTCCCTGTTGTTTAAGCCAGCTAGCTGGCTGTGGTGCTTCCTTCCCAAACTAATCTAACTCACTACCAAACACAAAGCCACTTATTAAACAAAGAAAGGGGAGATGTTGGGATAAGAAAGAGTTAATACAGAGGCGTGCTAAATAACCTACAGTGCATGAGGGACAAGGAAAAAGAAAATGGGCACCAACAGCTGCTGGAGTAACCAACAACGCTTGGAGTTCAAGGACAACCTGTTTTTGTGTCCTTACTCCCAGATGCCTAGCAGGTTCTCACGTACAGTATAGCCTAAGCTATACTATAACATAAATCTTAGACACATACAATGGAATCTTGTTATGTTTACCTTAGGAACCCAAAGGCTGAGACCTAAGGTATGTAGAAATAAAGACCAAAGGCGAGGCAGTAGCCTTCTTGCTCGAGCCCTCGCTTTGCTTGCATTGAGAGTCTGTGTGCCTTTGTTTGTAGCCGGCGCCCACCCATGAGTCTTTCCCAGCAGATGTCATTGTTAAGTGACCTATCAGTTTTGTGACTATTTGGATTTATGACAGAGGTCACCTGTGAACTTACATCCCACCACTCAGACTTTTCTTTTTGTTTTTTTTTCAGTACCAGGAATTGAACTCAGGGGTCCTTGTGCTTGCCAGGCAGGCACTTAGGCTGCTGAGCTATCTCCCGATTCTCCCACAACTCAACGTTATGATTGGTCTTTTTTTGGTACAGTTCTGTACATCTAGTTCATAGAGCTTCAATGTCTTTTGTACAGTATACCTTGTTTACACAGTACTATAATTTTTGCTGATAATATTATATAGTAATACTGTAGTTTTATGCAGTTTTATTGCATATGAGTTATGCAAGTGAAAGCAGAGTCTTGAACTTGGAGTTTCCTTTGATCATTTCTTAGTTCTGAATATTGTGCATAAAATACATAATTCCTTCTTCCACTACCAATTAATTTAATGACCAAATCGCAGGACCAGAAATTGGTCATTAAACAAGAAATGTCTATGTCCAAAAGGGAGCTGAAAGCAAACACCAGGAGCAAGAGCTAAAAGAAACAATGAGAATTTGCTTCTTTAGCAAACAGATGATATTATTAAAGAAGTAGAAGACAAGGAACAAAACAAATGCACTAGTGCTGAAAAGCACAAAAATCAAGGAACCATAGTGGCAGAGAGCCAATCACCAGCGAAGTACAGTCTCAGAATCTAGCACAGAATCTAGATACCTGGAAAACAATAACTTTGCCAAAAGAAAAAAAAAAAAAAAAAAAGAAGTAGGTTTCCAGGAATCAGGAGGGAACTGAAAAGAAAATGAGAACATCTGGAGAAATTGGAAAAGTGAACCACAACACAGAGGGAAAAAACAACACAAAAACCTGAAAGGTCCTGGAAGCTTAACCTGGCTCCCAGAGAGGGGCAGTTGTCTCCACAGACATAAAGTAAGTTCTAGGCCCAAGCCTGAGGGAGAAGAGGCAGCCCAGCCCAGCAGCACCAACCCCAGGAAAAGCCCAGGGCTTTTGTAAACTACAAAATCAAAGTGGAGTTTTACTCCAAAAGTGACTCTTTCCACACAGAAAAGGAATCAAATGTAGCATCCACTGTATTACCAAGGAGTGTTTGATTAGGCACCACTTTCATTACCTAAGGCTGAGCCTCACCACAACTGAAAACAATCATGCATGGTGCTGTACTCCTGTAACCCCAGCTCTTCGGAGGCTGAGGCAGGAGGAATACCATGAGTTTGAGGCCAGCCTCAACTACATAGTGAGTTCAGGGCCAGACTTAACTGCATAGTAAGACCTTGTCCAAAACAAAAACAAAAAGTGATAAAATTCACTTCAAGGTTGCCAGTGCCACCTTCCCACTGTGACCTGAAGAGAGATAGTCATGGAGAAGACACAGGCTAGACAGACACTCTGTGAGAAGTTTAAGCTCAGGTAGTGTTACAGTTTGTGTTTAGTTGTTCCCCCAAAGCCTCAGTAACTCATAGGGAAAACCCAGCTAGAGGAGCAGAGTGGATGAGGGGCGGGGCCAGAGGACCAGGGCGGGGCTTGAGGGGTGGGACTAGAGGCACTAGCAGTTAAACTGGAGATGTGAGCCCCCCAGCCTGCAGACTCGCTTAGTGGTGTGGAGCCCATTATTCTGGACACGGTGGCACCCCATCCTCTCCTCCAGATTCTGTAGCATGGGGCAGTAGTGTCTGTGATTGAGGCTGCCTTGGGCAGATATGAGTTGTTTGGAGAAGAAAGAGGCACTGACCCTCTCTCCTGAGTAAATAAGGCTGTTTAAAACTATAAATAGTAACTGTGAGCTAAGTAAACCTTTCCTTCCCTCATCTTGAGTGTCAGGTATTTGTCCCAGCAACTATAGAAAAGTGACTAAGACAGGCAGGGCAGGAACCAAGAGATGGAGGCATTTGGGACAGGACTGTATGGACAGTGACGTTTTGTAGATTTCCTAATTCAAGCTAAAGAATACACCAACTAGAGACTTCTGATGAATCTGAGCCTTGTGTCAGCACAGAGAATCCCTCTATTGCTGAAACACAGGCACTACAACAATAGCAAGAAGTCCTCTAGTGCCAATAGGGTAAAAATGACTGTAGGTGCTAGAAAAATAAGCAGCCTGCTTGCATTTCTTGAAAAGCTAAGTATACACAAAGGCAGATTACTAAAATTGGAATATATTAAACACCTAACCTTCCAGATAAAATCAAATCAAATCAACCTAATTCTTTTGAGACTCAAAGAATCAACAGACTCAAAGAATCAAGAACTTCCAGGGAATCATGACTTTATCTAATTGTTAAAATGAGTTGCCAGAAGTAATTGGCGGGGCCTGGCAGGATGGCTTAGTGGTCTAAAGTGCCTACTTAGGAAAGCTTAGGCAGCTTCAGGGACCGCGGTTCGATCCCCGGCACCACATGCTGCACCAGTCCTGCCCTCAGGGCAGGCTGAGCTGGCCATAGAAATAAATAAATAAACAAACAAAAGTTCTGAAACAAGAAAAAAAAAAAATAAAATTTTTAAAAAAAGAAAGTAATTGACTCATAACCAGTATAAGTCCAGTCCAGGCTCAGATAATTTAAAGCAGCCCTTTTAAGGAACCTTGACATACTTCAAGTTAACACAGAGATATGGTCCATACGCTAAGGGAAAATTAATAAAGATGGAAGCAACTTTATTTTTTTTAAAGAATTTTTTTTTTTTCTTGTTTCAGAACTTTTGTTTGTTTATTTATTTTTATGGCTGGCTCAGCCTGCCCTGAGGGCAGGGCTGGCACAGCATGTGGTGCCCGGGATCGAACCTCGGTCCCTGCAGCCGCCTAAACTTTCCTAAGCAGGTGCTTTAGACCACTGAGCCATCCTGCTGGGCCCTGGAAGCAATTTTAAAAGTCCTTGGGTTGAAAAATACATCAAGTGAAATTGCAATGAATTAAGAAGGCATTAATAATGGAATAAGTCAAGCAGTAGAAAAAATTAATTAGCTCCAATACAGACTATTTGGAAATAAGGAAAGGAGAAAAACAAATGAAGTAGGATGAAGAAAGCTTATGAGGACCTTGGGACAACATTAAAAGCAAATATTCACGTTATTGGGGTTGAAGGGGGACTTGGGAATGTTGACCGGGTCAAGCGATGCATGCTGTATGTTGGGGGCTGGCAGGAAGCCAGGAAATTGATCAAGTGTGTTTTTAGGTGGGACTGGGCTTCCCTTCCTGGGGGCAAAAAGCTACCCCCAGTGCTGAGAAAAACATCCTGCCTGGTTCAATATAGAGAGAAGGACAAAGTATCTTTAGTAGAGAACAATAGAGCCCAAGGACACCTGCAGGGAGTTCTGGTTGTCCCCTCCCCTGCTTGGAATGTTTTCAATTTCCCCAAAGCAGTTACGCAATTTCCTGTTCTTGAACACTGAATAAAAGGAACATCCTTCTGAGGATCGAGGCTCACTTCGAGAGGGACAA
>PVJA010027511.1:10943-28601 GCA_004027025.1 Myocastor coypus | reverse complement strand
CTGACATATGTTGCTAGGCCCAGATCTATGATAGTGTCTTCTCTCTTTTTCTCTTGACCTACAGAAGGAGCAACAGGTAACTGTATGAACTAGTCTGCCTAGAAGGACCCAGGTATATCAAGGGAAGATGATCAGACAGAACTTAAAACAACTAAATTCAATACAAATTGCTAATATCTTCTTAGTGACACAGACATAAGCTTTGCTCTTACTGTCTAAAATACAAATCTATTAATTACAAAAGTTTGTCAACTGCTAAATATCACTAAGTATTATTAGTGTTCCTTACTGTAGCACTGTAAATACAAAACTGTAAGCGCTTTAACCATAAAATCTCTCTTGGGTAAAAATTTTGGTAGGTGCTAAGAATGTAACTGCACAAAATGTCTACACCAAATGTGAGAGCACAAAGCTATACAAAAGGACAAAGAGAAGGAGCAAACTGCAATCTCAGGCCCAGAGTGCACCCAGAAAAAATGCATGAGACAATAACATAGAAGAAATTGGGCATCACACAGCTGAAATCTCTAAATTAATAGTGTCTGAAGAAAAGAAACAACTGCCATAAAGTATAGAGATAATCAGACCAGAAATAATCTCTGAAGTAAAAAAAAAAAAAGAAATAAAGGATAACTATAATGAAAGTAGTGCATAGTGCTTCTAAAGACATGGATAAAAAATGAAGGAAAATAGACAAAATGGAACCCTTGAATGAGCAATACAGGAAAGATATAGAATGCAAAAGCACATTCAATTAAAAATTCAATTCTAAAGCAATTCAACAGGAAATTTAACATTCAATCACAAACTGGCAAAACTATTTGATTGAAAGTGTAGATAGATTTCAGATCTTTAAGACAATGATGCAGCTCATCAAAAAGGTAAGAAATGATCTCTTAACAATAGGATGCAGGAAAAATTAATTCAACATCTTCAAGACAAGGTAAGGATAAACAAAATGAGACTGAGAGGCATCAACATGCAAGAGGCAGTCAGTACAAATGATATGAAAAGAATATGGATGTAAATAATAGCACAAAACTTCCCAAATATGGGTAAACAATATGGAATCCATTTATGTGAAGCATATAGAATTCCAAGAAACATCAAGACCATTAAAACAACAGACATGTAATAATCAAGATCCCAGAAATTCTTCACAAGAGTAAAATACTAAAAGCCACTAGAGAAAAGAAACAGATAACATTTAAAGGACAACAAACCAGAATAACAGCATATCCCATACAGTCAGGAGGAGCAAGAAGAGTGCTTCAAATCTTCTATGAAAAAATTCCACCCCAGATTGTTATGCCATGCAAAACTCTCTTTCAAATTTGTGGGAAAAAAGAAATACCTCTATGACAAAGAAAAGCTAAATAATTTCATGATGGCACAGCCAAATATACACAGACTACTAAAAGATATCCTAGAGAGGGACCAAAATGACCAGACATCCACAAATGTGAGCAGAAAGAATCCACGAAGTAGGACAAACAAATAAACACAGAAAAAAAGGCAAACATAAGAGTAGGTGAACAACATGTCAAGCATACATCCATGTGAAGAAATTTATAGACTGAAAGCCAAAGGATGGAAAACAATACTACATACACAAGAACATAAGAAAACAAGCAGAGATACCAGTCCTGTTGGCAGACAGTCTCAACTTCAAGCCAATAATGGTTAAATGAAATTGAGAAGGCCATTACACACTGGATGTTGGAAAAACTCAAAAAAAGAGGTAATACTCAAAAATGCGAATGTATCCAACACAGGAGCACCCACATATATAAGAAAAATCTTAATGAACATGAAAAGTCTTATATGTCATTCCACAATCTTAACAGGAGGCATTAACATCCCCTTATACAAAAAGGAGAGGTCAAGAAGACAAAAATTAGCAAGAAGTAGCAGAACTGAACCAGAACTTGGAACAAGTAGATTTAGTGAGCATATAGTGTTCTACCCAACCATTTGTGAATGCACATTTTTTCAGCTGCTCATGGGACATTATCAAACGTAGACCACATATTCATTCATAGGCCATGCTTCAGTATATGCAAGATAATAGAAATTATCCCATGCATATTATCTCACCATAGTGCAGTGCAAATGGAAGTAAATGATGAAAGAAACCGGAAAAGCTCCATAAATATATGAAAATTAAAAAGCACCCTACTCAGCAACCAATAGGACGCAGATAAAACTAAACAAGAAATTAAATAATATCTACAATGTAATGAAAATTCGAACACAACTTATGGCACTTATTGGAAGCAAAGAAAGCAGTTCTTAGAGGGAAATGTATAGCTCTGAACTCACACATTAAGAAAATAGAACAGGAAGAAATACACATTTAGTGCTGCACCATGATTACCTAAAAAAAAGGAATTGCAAATCAAACCCAAAGCCCAGAGGCAGGAGGAAATTACAAAGATTAGAGCACAAATTAATTCAGTTGAGATCATGAAAATAATGCAAAGAATTTACAAATCAAAAAGCTCATTCTTTGAAAGGGTAAATAAAATTGACAAGCTCCTGGTCAACCTCATCAAGAATATGAAAAAAAACTCAAAATCAAGCAACAAAGAATGAAAAGGGTGAAATTAACACGGACTCAGTCGGGATTTAGGTCATTAATAGATACTTTGAGAATCTTTACTCTAACAGAATTGAAGACACAAAAGAAATGGACAGATTCCTGGAAAGGTGCAAATAAACCAAAGCTGAATGTCGAAGATATAAAACCTCTCAATATCCGGATGTACTGGTGCACATTTATAATCCCAGCACTTGGGAGGCTAAGACAGGAGCACTGATATAAGTTTGAGACCAAACTGAGCTACAAAAGTGAGCCCTGAAATGCACAGCAAGACCCTGTCTGGAAAAAAAAAATTCTCAATAACCTACTAAAAGCCAGTGAAATACAAAATGTAATAAAAATAATCTATCAGCAAAGAAAAGTCCAGATTCTGATGTATTTAGTGGATAAATATACAAGAAATTTACAAACAATATAATCCTAATGCTCCTAAAACTCAAGGAAATGGAAAAAGAAATGATCCTGACAAAATCATTCCTGGAGTCAAGTGTTATACTGATATCAAAACCAGAGAAAGATGCAAATAAAAGACAACTACAGACCAATCTCCCTCATGAACATATATGCAAAAATGCTCAATGAAATCCTAGCAAATAAAATACAGCAAATCATCAAGAATATTATACACATTGACCAAGTAGGAGTCATCCCAGTGATGCAAGGATGGTTCAACATATGTAAATCTATAAATGTAATATACTATATCAATAGTGCCAAATGTGAAAAACACATGATCATCTCCATTGATGCAGAAAAGGTTTCTGACACAGTTCAACACTCATGCATGTTCCAAGTCTTACAGAAAATTGGAATATATGGCCAGTAACTCAGTCTGATAAAAGCCTTCTATGTCACTCCAATTGCTAACAAATTCTAAATGGGGAAAACTGAAATTATTTACTCTCAGATCTGGTGGAAGACAATGATGTCTTCTATCACCACATTTGGCCAATATAGTTCTGGAATCATTAGTTAAAGCCATTAGACAAGATAGACAAATAGAAGAAATATGAATAGGTACAAAAGAATTTAAAATATTGTTTGGTGAGGACATGATACTCTACTTGGATGAACCAAAAAAGAAGTTAATAGAATTAACACACAAATTTAGTAGTATAGTAGATAAAAAGTCAATACCAAAGGGATGGGGACATAGCTCTGTGGTACAAGTGCCTGTCAGGCAAGTGCAAGGTCATGAGTTTGAACCTCAATTTCACACACAAAAAAGTCAATACGCAAAATTCAATAGCATTGCTCTACAGATAACAAGTTCTGAGTATATAGCTCGGTAGAATAAGTGCTTGCCTGGCAAGCACAGTGTCCTGAGTTCAATCAGCAGTACAATACACAAAAAAAGATGCACCAAGAAGGAAATTAGAGAAAAAATATCTTTTAAAAGAGCACCTCAGAAAATGAAATACTTACAAATTAATCTAACTAGCCAGGGGTGGTGGCTCATGCCTGTAATCCCAGCACTTGGGAGGCTGAGGCAGGAGGATTGGTGTGACTTCGAGACCAGCCTGGGCTACAAAAGGGAGCTCAAGGCCAGTCTGAACTGCATAGCAAGACCCTGTCTCAAAAAGACAAAAAAAAATTAATCTAACTAAAGAAGTAAAATATTTATTTAATAAAATGTATAATACTCTGAAAACAAAGATCTTAGAGGATTGCATAAATGGAGAGGTATTCTCTGCTCCTGGAAAGGAAGAACCAACATTGAGAAAATGGCCTTATGCCCCAAAGTGTTATACAAATCCAATGCAATCCCTATCAAAATACCACCAACATACCTCACAGACCTACAGAATTCATTCCTAAAATGTATTTGGAATAAAAAAAAGAGAGAGAATAGCAAAGGCAATCCTGGCAAAAAAAAAAAAAAAAAAAAAAAAGATAAGGCAGGAGTCATTATAATTCCTGACTTTAAAATCATTATAGTATTGGCAAAAAAATAAATCTGAAGATCAATGGAATAGATTAGAAGATGCAGAAACAACTACAAACACACTCAGCTCCCTTATCTTTGACAAAGACAAAGGGGCCAAACATGCTTACAGGAAGACAGATAGCATCTTTAACAAATAGTGCTGGTGAAACTATCTCACTAGATGCTGTAAACGAATACTTATCCCCATGTAGTAAGCAAAATTCAAAGTGGATTAAAGATCTAAATATTAAAACAAAAACACTAAATCTCCTGGAAGAGAAAGTAGGAAAAAATTTTGAAGACATTGGGGTAGGCAAGTAGTTCATGAAAAAAATCAAAATTCAAGTGTAATACTTGAAAGAATTAACACCTGAGACCTTTTCTATTGAGAATTGTTTGCACATCAAAAGAAATTACCAACATAATGAAAAGATAAACAGCAAATGTAGAAAAGATCTTCCTTAGTAAGCACTAAGAAAAAAGTATTCTCTCTAGAATTTTTAAAGAACTAAAAAAACTTTATCACCCCAAATTTAAAGTCCTAATACAGTAATGGGCATCCAAAATAAAAACACATTTCTCAGAGAAAGAAATACTAGAAGCTAAAATGTACATGAAAAGATGCTCCACATAACTAGCCATCTGAGAAATGCAAATTATAAGAACACTGATATACCGCCTCACTCAAGAAAGGATGTCTATCATAAAGAAATCAACCAACAACAAATGTTGCAGCAGAGGTGGGGAAAAACAACACTTGTCCACTGCATTTGAGAATATAGACTGGTGCTACCATTATGGAAATCAGTGTGGCTGCTCCTTAAAAAGCTAGGCCTGGAAAGCCCATTTAATCCAGCTATACTCCTAATAGGAAATTTCCCCCAAACTGAAAACATCATATCATAGTGATAATTGTGTACCTATGTTTATAGCAGCACAATTTGTAGTAGCCAAATCTTGAAAACAACCAAAATGCCCGTATTCTGAAGAATGGATGAAAAAGGTATGGTGTTTTTAGACAATGCAATATAATTTAGCTATAAAGTAAAATAAATTCAAAGCCTTCATATATAAGTTGATGCATCTGGAACGTACACTCGTAAGTGAAATGAATGAAACCTAGAAGTGTAAATATCATATATTCTCACTATTTTAAAAACTCAAAAGAAGAAATAAAAATGAAAAGGTATAACAGTTAAAAGCAAAGTGAAAACTTAAGAACTAAAAAATGAAAAGAGAGCATGGAAAAATTTAGTTAACATAGTAGGGGCAAAACCATACATTTATGTACACAAGATGATTAAGACAATGGTTTTAAGAATCTCCATCAGGTCTGAAACTAGCAGTTAACTGGCACAATTCTCACCCTGACTAACTATATATGCAGATATAAGTGAACTAAAGAACTATGCTGAGGATAGCAATATATAATACTAAAACCATGCTTGAAATACCTATCATTTTGGTCTTCTAATGTCATATCAATTATTGCTTTACTCTCTCTCAAGTAAAAGTTTGTTTTACCAAAAAAGGTAATAAAAGAGAATAAGAGATAAGTAAATGTGTCATAGGATTGTCCTGCTACACTTTTGCATATGGTTAGATTCCTAAATTTTTACCAAAATGTGAAATTGTTTTTTCACATTCCATAGGGTTTAAAGTTTAGAATATCAATGATTCTTGGAAAATACCTGTTCCATGTTATGTCTATGGCTTTTGATTTTCACACAGATAGTAATGTTAAGCTCAAGTGCCTATAATATAGGGTAACAATGTCATTAGGCTTCTCTTCTGGATAGTTATCAATTTAAGATTACAGGCCAAAACTCAGAGAAAAAGAAGGGCTTCCACAGTAGCCGGTATTTTGGCCCTAATCCTTCAAGGTCAGTGAAGACTCAGGATATAAAATAACCTGAAGTGTAATATCATGTAACTCAGTGTTGTCTCATTTTTGCTGATGAAGGAGATTATGGGGCTAAAGAGGAAATTGCTGAACAATATGTAGTGTGCCCAAGGAGATTCACATAGATAGAACATATTCTCTCAGGCTTTCACAGACAGCAAATTGGTCAAGTAATGGGCATGACTCATCCAAATGGCTGACACTGACTAAAGTTCTTCAAACTGCTGTACATGGTTTCAGGGTAAATCCTGAGGTGATTTGACTGCCGTTATCAGATACAGAAGTGACATTTTTTGTTAGATGTGTCTTGATATATCTTGGTCTTAAACATTCAGCAAAAAATTCTAACCAAGAGGTTTAAAAAGTAAAGCTATATTAATACACTGAGCTATAAAAAGATCAAGTCAACAGCTTTTGACAATGCAATTTCTGTTGATAACCCACTACTATTTTGGACTATTGGAGTATATTGGATTACTTTGTTGAATTGATACACATACAATTTCTACCAAAACAAATCAAACAAGTGGGATATAAATGGGCCATTTTGTAGTGAAAAAGACAGGATGGATATATAACTACTTTCTCTTAGTTCACTGAGAACAAAGAATTTTAGTAACAGTGTTTAGAGAAGATATCGTGTCTGCATCTTGTACTCTGAACAACTATTATGAAGACAACAATATGCAATGTACTAATTATTTTAAATGTCCTACTAATCTTTTTTCAAAGTGTGTCGTTATTTCTTTCTGATTAGTAATCATAAAAATTACATACTGGCTGAGATAGCAAAATCAGCACTAACAATAGCATCAAGGGCTGGTGGTATAGCTCAGTGGTTTAAGCACTTGCTTGGATAAATGCAGGGTCGATGGTTCATTCCCTGACATCACATGCTTTGTCAGTCCTCCTCACAGACATGCTAAAATGGCATTGGTGTCTAGGCATGATGGCGAATGCCTGAAATCCCAGTTCTAGGGAGGCAGAAATCGGAAGATACCTGTGAGTCCGAGCTGCATAATAAGATGCTGGACACACACACACACACACACACACACACACACACACACACACACACGCACACAAACACACATGCACACACACAATAGCGTGAAACAAAGTTTAGACACTGACAATATCAAGTAACTATTAATTTTTACCTTTATCCATAAAGGCAATGTGTACAGATATATAACTAAACAGACATAAATTGGGAGCATGTGTGTAAACTGCTTCCCCTTGTTAGAGTAGGTTTATTCTGTGGTGGGAAAATTTAAGAAGGATAGTACATAGAGCAAAGATGAGTGACAATAAATAAAGTATTAGCCTAGGGGGAGGATGCAGAATGATCACTTAAGTTTCTTGAAATAAGAGAAGAAAGAAGACAAGGAATGAAGGAAAAAGCAAGAGGTCATTGAAGATGACCAGAAGAATTAGAGCTTATTCACTCATGTGAATATATCATTAAATCTAGAGAGGCAAATTGAGGAAAAGGAGAAAGAAGATCAATAGTCTGCAAGAAAATATAAGTAAAATGAAAAAGGGGGGAAAGGAGTAGGAAACCAAAAAGTATAAAATAAAAATAAAATAAAATAAAAATTATATCATGTGCACCAAAAATCCAAAACTGCTGGATAATACTTCTAAGTTTGCAGTAGAGTTTGTATTGGATTTCAGGCTGATCCGATTTGGCAGATGCTGGAGTCAGGGGACAGTGCTTTATGCATATTAGGTAGCAGCCTGCCAGTCCTTCCCATTTCTGTTGGTGATGTCTGTGTCCCAGTTACTGTGTTGTTTGCAGAGAGAGGGAGCTGTTCCCAGTCCCCTATACATTTCAAAAATCTGGTCCTTGCTCAGCCTTCTCTGCTCCCAGTGTACTCACAGGCTCTGTTCACTAAGGATGCTTGTTATAGGATGGGATGGGACCCTATACTATAGTCTGGTTCTTTGCTTCTATGTGTACAGTCCCAGGCTGCTCAATTCCAGTTTTTACTTCTCTCCCCAGTTGGGGAGCTACATTCCCATTAGGTGCTTTACACATTTCACTGCCACATTTGCCAACCTCTGCAGTCATTTGTCACTTTCTTGGGGAAAACAGGGAGTGCCTTGGAGTGCCTTTCTGTTTCTGCCCCAAGAATCATGAGAACAGGCAAATGCGCACGGTCCCAAGGTATAAGATAGCTTATTTCCCTGTGTTTCTCTAACCACAGTTTAGGAGAGAGAGTCTAAACTGTTCCATTTACTAGGCACCTTTCTCGTCTTTAATCTTTTTTCTTGGGGATTCCAGCTAGCACTCTGTTGCACAAAAGAAAATGGAAGAATATATAAAAAAGGAAAGAAAAAAAAAGGAAAAAATAACAAGAAACAAAAATTAAACAAGCAAAAAAGGAATACTTGAAACAGCCAGATATAGTTCAGTGGACTAAAGCAATTGCTTAGGCATAGAGACTGAGGTTCGATCCCCAGAGTATAGTGTGAGCCACACCCCTGGCGGGCCTGCTGAAAGAGAGATTGAGACTGGGAATGTTGGCTAGTGCCTGTAATCCCAGTACTTGGGAAGCTGAAAACAGCAGGATCACTACTAGCCTGACCTGCATAGTGAGACCCTGTAGACCCTGCACTAACTACATGAAAAAAGGAGGAAAACTTGCTGGTACTGAGGAAAAGAGCAGTTCTGTGTTGGCCAAATTTATTACTGGACCGCGGTATCTTTTGTTTGGAGGAAGGCAGAAGAGGCAGGGACATTTATACCCGAATTCTCTCTTCTGTGTCTTCATTTAACCACATTATTTTAGTATGTATGATATTTTCTTCTTTTAAGATTCTAAGTATGCTAGCAAGTTGTCCTGATCTGTTGACCCACCAGCAACAGGGTTAGTTGCCTGGGCATTTTATGAAATCCTTTACATATTCCTTGATCTGTCATTACTTTCTCGTGTCACACTGATTTAAATCTCAGAGTGTATGCCTCCTCCCTTTATTCTAATGTCCCGTGTTTCAGCTGAGTGTCCCTGAGTGGTAATATATGAAGCTTCTCCCCTATTCAGTCATGTTGTACCTCCAAATGTTTGCTTTTCTTAAAGAAGATAATGTGCTGTAGCTTATAGACAGCACATATATGAAGTACCTCAGGGGTTTCTAAGTAGAACGGCACATCACTTCTCTCAACTTTTTTGTATCTAAGTTGACAAACAGTATTTCCAATACAATAAATTCTATGAATCTGCCCCCAAGAAGGTTCAAATGCTAAAGTATATCTTTGATGTGAGTAAGTGGTGTGAAGTAAGATATTTGAAATGAATAGAACTAAAATTCATTGCTTCAGCCTAAAGAAAAATAAAACAAGCAAATACAATATATTAATATCTGACTTAATGCTAAATAGAACCAAAATGTAAATATTGAATAACCCAAGAAGAATGACCCAGCATTTAATGTACTAAATTTTCAGTTTTAATTTTCTTAAGTCAGTTGGATCACAATGAATGATGAATTTGGAGCATTGCTGTGAATGTTGTAAAGACCAAATCTTACTCTGATTGTTTGTAGCTAGACAAATGATAAGCAGTACATATTATGAATATAGAAAGTCATGCATTGATATCAACCTTCACTTGAGTTTAGAAGAGAAATATAATAATATTTAATAGATATCTCTTCTTTCTTAAAATAGAGGAAAATAAGAGCAAACGTAACTATTATTTTCAAAGAAGAATTTGTGTTTTATAGCCAATAGCATACAAACATGGTACATTTGATCACAGTAAATTGATAATGATTATAAATATTCTATTTTTTCATTCAAGATTTACAAGTTTGTGTGTCATTGTCATGACTTTATACTAAAATTGTGGGCCAAGCCGAGTGTGGTGGCGCATGCCTGTAATCCCAGCACTCGGGAGGCTGAGGCAGGAGGATCAGTGTGAGTTCGAGACCAGCCTGAGCTACAAAAGTGAGCTCAAGACCAGCCTGAACTGCACAGTGAGACCCTGTCTCAAAAAGACAAAAAAATAAATAAATAAAATAAAAAAAAAATAAAATTGTGGGCCAGCCTGATATCTGAGAGGACTAAAGTGCTTGCTTAGGCAGAGTGCAGTGGCAAACTGGAGTTCAATCCCCAGTGCGCAGTGTCAGATCCACCTTCTGGGCCACACTGAGGTGACTGAGATTAGGTGTGGTAGCATGCACCTGAAATTCCTGTGCTTGGGAGGCTGAACACAGGAGAATCACTATAAGTCCACTCTACGTAGTGAGACTCTGTAGACCTGTCCTATTTATAGAAAGAAAAAGAAATTAAATAACAAATAAAATAAAAATGTACCTCAAAGGAGTATAAAAAGTGTAAATTCGAAACAGAACAATGACTGGGGCTGGGGAGATAGCTCAGGGACACAAATGCCTGCCTGGCAAGTGCAAGGTCCTGAGTTCAATATACAGTTTTGAAAAAAAGAAAAAAAGGACAATGACTAAAAGAATCTCCTGTCATTCTGCCCAAGTCATTCTTTCAGTAGCTCTTACCTTTCAGAGTTGTAGCATAGGACCAAATCATTGGTAATGCGAGGCTTTGGATAAGGAAAATCCAATGTTTATCTGATGCTACATTCTACTAGCACTAAGCCAATAATTGATTACATTAAAATATATATTTCTCTATTCCCACATTTAGCAGAAAATTATTTTGTTTCAACATCCAAAACTTGCCTAATTCTAGGTTTCGGAGCAGTTTAACAAATAATTTTGTTTTGAAAACATATTTTCTTGTCTTGTCAATAATGTCATGTATATATATATATATATATATATATATATATATATATATATATATATATATATTGAGTAATTGAGTTAGATGTGATTGTAGGAGAATTGATTTCTTCTCATGTATGCTTCTTCACTGATCATGAAAATGTCTATCATTGCTGTTGATAGAAATGATACGGAAAGGAAAGGATAATCCCAATATGTAAAATATTTTTAGGGAAATGTATGGAAAGTGAAGTACATTTATAAATTATTTTATTATGAGCAATGAGGAAAATTAAAATGAAAGGTTGTGTGATGAGAAAAACCATCTTCACTGATTTTTTTGTGTTTCTTTGAGAAATCCATTGTTTTCAAAGTTCATAGTAAGCGGAGCATGGTGGTGCATGCCTGTAATCCCAGTACTTGGGAGGCTGAGGCAGGAGGATCAGAGCAAGCTTGAGATCATCCTGGGCTACGAAAGTGAGTTCAAGGCCAGCCTGAACTGCATAGTGAGACCCTGTCTCAAAAAGACAAAAACAAAAAAGTTCACAGCCAGTTTTTATCTATCAGTAGTGACTACTAGTCAAAGAGTAACTTCTGATATGTAGAATGTGGTGTTTCAAAAGCAACGAATCTAAAAGCATATGCGGATATGCATGTTTATGAGGGTGTTAGTGTGATACATATGTAGTACACTGGATAAATATTTTTCTGTGTGTTAGAAACTTTAGTGAAAAAAATATAAATTTATGGGCTTGGGATATAGCTCAGTAGAATAAGCGCTTGCCTGGTAACTGTAGGGTCCTATTAGAATTTTGGGGAAGAAGTTATTTTTGATTTGGCAGAGAAGTAGAGATTGAATATAGCGTAATAGTAAGAGGCAAGCACATTCAAAGAAGTGAGAATGTTTACACTTCGTGATAGAAAAGGGAACTAAGTGACATGCAGTGAAAGAAATTTGTAACATGTTCAAAGTAGCACAGTGACTAATGAGCCTCCTATCTGGCAAAATTATTTTCTGTAGCTATCCATTCATAATACTAAAGATGTCCTTAGAAGACTAAAGTATTTGGAGCACATTAATTCTTAAAAACTACATACAGTGCAATGCCTTAGTATTTTGTAAAGTGATTTACAAGTATAGAGTGTGAGCTGCAGCAATTTTTTACCAAATAAGATCTTCATGGCTCTTACATAGTTAATGTGCCTCTGTATGTTTTGACGCACTGGTCAGAGGAAACTCATCTCCAGGGAAAAGTTATTAAATAAGGTTCTTCAGAAGGATTGAATCTTATTTTACCTTCTTTAGTACATTTGGGAGAGAAGTCCATCTGTCACACCAGATTTTTTAAAGGAAGAACACATTTTTATTTGGTTTGGAATGTTTATTTCCCAAAACATGCTAAAGTCTTTGTTTCTGTACTTGATTTAAATTATTCTGAGGAGAGCTTATCAAGGTTTCTTTAACTTACCTTTTAATGTGTCTGATTTAAATTAGTATTGTCATCTCTGTAGACCAAAGATTCCACCAGGCTTTTTTAGATCACTATACTTTGATTGCACATGAGGCATTTCATCCCCTCCTCAGATTTTTTTTTACTGGCAATCCAATTTCCTTTAGAATAGAGACAGACACCAGCCACCTCATTGTTGTAGTACTTCATCCTGATTATATGATACATGAAATAATCACAGTGCTAATCAGACTTGTTATACTTGTCTCATTCCGTGTCTGTAACTATCAGCAGCACACAGCATGGCCTGACAATTTCCATAGTGACAACTCCGCCCCAGAAGAAAGCTTCGGAATTAACCTGCAATCACTGGATTGAAGAGTGACATTCGTTATTTTAAAGAAAACTGTAAAAAAAGAGCATCATTGAAACACCTGAAAATTACTTATTCTTTTGCGTGTTTTGCTTAGCAATGTATGAAAAGACAGCGCAAAATTAGAAAGATGGGATGCTATGCGAACAGGAGAAATAACGAACAGGAGCCTATATGCCCTGTTCTTCACAAACAATGTCTTAAAAAACTTTACAAAACTTTGTTATAGGATAACAGAACAAAAGTTACTTTCATCTGAGGACAGAAATTTTTCAAGACTACTAGAGGAACATCATGCACATACAATGGTAGCATATTTTTCTTAATTTATTTTTCTCCATCCTGCTTTATTTCTTGTAGAGGTTTTATTGCATTGTTATTATGAACATATGCTTTGAGCAAAACTCAAATTCTTTGCAACAATAGTTTTAATATCTGTTGGTAAATCTAAAAGTTAATAAGAACTGTTCTCCTTTTGCACTAGTGTCACTCAAATAACATAAAAATCTCTTTAAAACCATCATAGACTAACTTTTGAAAGTCCTCTTCAACTATTCATGCTTAAAGAACTAATATATATATATATATATATATATATATACATATATATATATATACATATATATATATAGAGAGAGAGAGAGTGAGAGAGAGAGACAGAGACAGAGAGAGACAGAAAGACAGAGAGATGTATTTACCTAGCAGACATATATTATTTTCTTCATATAATCTAGGAAATGTACTATGTACAGAGTCATGTACAAGTCTGAAGGTTGTAGATTCTGAAAAACTCAGTTTGAAATCTTGGGAAATTTTAATTTGTAACAATGTCTTTTCCTACAATGCTTCATTTGAAATACTTAGTACAGACAACCCCAGCACTCTGGAAAGCCTGTGAGAATGTTTAGCCTATTTCATCCTGCCTAAGAGTCAATCTATGTGAGGATGTGAGTAGAATCCACCACATTTTGAATCATGCAGATTAACTTAGTTTTTAAGTCTAAATCTTAATGAAAGGAAGTAAGTAAAGGTTAATAGTGAGGATCCAGGAAATAATATAAAACTCAAGGTGAAGCCAAATACATTTCATCTAGAAATTTAATAGTTGTCTTGTTTTCTTCACTTTTCCTGTTTTATTTCTGGGTAACTTTTCATTTAATCATAACCTTAAGCATGCAAACTATTTAGCAGAAGGATAAATCAATTGTGCTCTGCTATACCTGGTTCAGTGCTATAGTCTGGTTCAGTGCTATATCTGAAAATAACATTTCAGATAGTTATTTTGAATAACTATCACATATTTACTGAATAAATAAGTTTACTGCTGTTTTACACAAAGGGAAGAGTAGTGGAACTTCCCTTCAAACAGTCCAAGAATCTGCCCTAGGACTCAGACCAAAGTGAATTCTTGCTGATTAGCTGAGTGGTGGTCAGTGGTCTCCACATTCTGATACATATTTGCAACTGGAGGCAGAATACTCTATTTTTTCACGTAGATAATAATAATGGCATTAGTAGATGTTGTAGAGGGAAATGGTCATGTTCAGTTTCTAGGAAAGGGAGAAAGGACACACGTTCCACTTTTATTTGTATTTATAATCCTTGATAATACTTAGTTTTATTAGTACCTGCTCTCCAATCCACTCAAATAATGAATCAGGTAGGGTATATTTTCATACATTTCAAAAGCTCTAATCTGTACCTCAGGCACATTAATAATTTACATATGCTGGGAATATTTAGAATTTGAGGATTGCACTGCCTTTTCTTATTCAAAAGAAGCATCTTCTCGAAGTCAGTGTTTTTACAGGAAGGATCAGAAGTGATGTCTTTATACATAATGTATAATGTCAGAATGTGAATGAACACTCTGGTTCAGAGTTCATTTCTACAATTACACATTAGAGTTGTTTTTATTTTTTATTTTTTTTATTTTTTTGTCTTTTTGAGACAGGGTCTCTCTATGCAGTTGAGGCTGGTCCTGAGCTCACTTTTGTAGCCCAGGCTGGTCTCGAACTCGCACCAATCCTCCTGCCTCAGCCTCCCGAGTGCTGGGATTACAGGCGTGAGCCACCACGCCCGGCTAGAGTTGTTTTTAAATAATCCGTCCAAAGGGAAAACTTTCTTTAATATAATGGTTAAGAGTATACAGATTAAATGAGGTTAAAGAATCAAATCATAGTTTCTACTACAATTGTTAGCTCAGACTTCCAGTAAACTTTCTAATTTCTATCTCCATTTCTATATTTGTAAGTTAAATATTAGTTTTTTCCACCATTATAATGTAAGCTTCACAAGGAATTTTTTTCATCATTTTAAAGTACTATGAACTAGTCTCCTTATAAGAGAAGTGCTTATTAATTGTTGAACAAAGAAAACCTAAATTCTGGCATTATTGTATGGATTATATAAATGCATTGGTGAAAACTGATAACACTTGTCATATTATAAACACACAATGAACGTCCACCTACTATTTTGATCATAGATTATCCTCTTCAGCTTGACTACAAATGAACAGACTTCCCTGCACGCAAAACTTGGGATACTTAAAGAAAACATTGTTTTATTGAAAAATGCCAGTAAGCTCCAGAATCTGCTTATGTGTAGCATTGCCATAATTGCAGCATACAGGAGAACACCATGAAGGGCCACAAAAATCTAGGATCTAGACGAATATCCCTGTAGTCTGGCTATATTTTAATATCTCTCCTTTACTTTTCTTTTAAATGAAAATAGCTGTGAAAATATATGAAGTAATACAAATGCATTATAGAATCTTCAGAAGTTTCTTTAAAAGGTAAAGGATAAAATGTTTATTGTTGGACACAGAGTTCTTCATTGATAAGATTCCTATAAATAAATATGAAGATAAAGCTTTATTCTTTAGTATTGAAATAAATCTAATAACTAGCCTCATTATTAGAGCAGTATATTAAAACTGTTTTATATACAAAGTGTTTATCTCCAGCACCAATTGTGTAATAAATGTATCAATCACTATTTATAAACAGTTTTTCAAACACTCCTCAGAATATTCTTTTTCAGCGAAGTAACTTGTCAATTGTTTGAATGAATGTTTTAATTATCATTAGAACACTGATAACTGCAAGTCTTCATGATTCTGTGGTATTACTAATTACCAGTAGGTTTATATTAAATTAATAAGAACTTGGCAGACAAAATTGAAAATGTCAATGGAAGTTAATAAAAATTTACCACTGTGAAAAAAAATGTTTATAGTTGACTATTAATATTTTCTGTATTATATCTAATGATTTGTCTGTGATATATATATATATATATATATATATATATATATATATATATATACAGATTCCTTTGTTTATGTCCCTAAATCTATGCGTAAATATGTTGACACATTAGGGAGAGCGAACTGTGTGTATTTTTCAGATAGTATTTCACTAAAGAATCTTTTTGTTTCTTTGGATATAATTCTACAATATGTAAATGCTATAATTCAAGTTACTTTTAGACAGTCATAATCATTGGTGTTAAGGAGAATTAAGACTCCAGGCTGGGGAGATAACCCTGTAGAATAAGTGCTTGCCTGGCAAGCGCAGGATCCTGAGTTCATTCCCCAGTACCGCAAAATTAAATAAATAAACAAATAAATAAATAAATAAATAAATATTAAAATAAAAATATATTAAGACTTCAGACTTCAGCGTATGAAGGGAATCCCATGAATCAGGAATCTATGAAATAATATTTCCTGAGTGTCAGCCACTTCTGAAGATTACCACTGGGATAGGAAAATGGTTAAATTTTTTAAATTGTTTTTCTTTTCAATATTCTGGTGTTTTTCTTCCATGGAAACTTTCTTAAACAAACATGTATTGTAATTTTGGCATGCCATATTTTGAGGACACATAATATACTTGGTCGATCGCTAATATAGATAGAACTCTTTATACAATCAAGGGGGAACTGATGCTCAAGGATGGCCTACACAGAAGTCAGTGCAAAATGTAAAGTTATTAGATATGCAGTTGGAGGCAAATCTGATGAAAACTAGCCTCGAGATGGAGGAGAAGAAAATTGTGAGGCTTGCACGCCTCCCAAAGGAATAAAAATCAAACTGCATAACTACTTAATATAATGACCACTGCCTTATCCAATAAATCCAGACAGACAATACATGCTAACTCAAGTAGTGGATCAGATCATCTGGACTCACCCGTTACCCATCAATGCCTCTGTTCTTTCCAGACATCCTTGCTGCAGACTGTGTTCCCTATTGGATCAATATTACCTAAGTGGCTATATACATAACCCTATATGTATTTTTTAATTAGATCTACATTATACCCATGGTTTAACTTCGCTTTATTAATAACTCCTGAGAAATGACCTTGATACCCACCCTACTCAGGATCCTCCTAGAAACCTAGGATCCATTCTTTCTCCTTTTTTTTTACAATAAATAAAATTGCCCCAATTTCTTACTTTGATTTGCATCTTAATTCCATTGATATTATGAGACAACAAATTCAACACATTTGATATGTAACAGTTTGGGAGCTATATTTTTTCCTATGTGAGCATTAGGGACTTTGTGATACTTCATATAATCCTTTTAGCAACATGCTATCTCTCTCTCTCTCTCTCTCTCTCTCTCTCTCTCTCTCTCTC
>PVJA010027511.1:0-10843 GCA_004027025.1 Myocastor coypus | reverse complement strand
TACAATAATTATCACAGGGAGCTGTTGTCAGGTTTGACAGAGTGATTATAATATAGTATATGTTTCATACCAGGGACACATCAAATGCTCAATAAGTTATAAGTGATCATGAGGAGGATGGCAAGAAAATGATGGAAATAATAACTGACAGTGAATTTTTAAAACAAACATTTACCTGAGAGTACAGCAATATTTGAAGTAACATTAGAAGCAGCACATTTCTAAAAGACCAGAGTGACAGGTATTCCAAACTGATAATGCATTAGTATTACGGAATATTGGATTATGCATACAACTACTCTATCTTCGTCCAGTGAGAAGCAATATTTGTACCAATAGTGTTTAGAAAAGTTATCATGTCTGATTTTTTTTTTTTGGATTATGGCTGGCTCAGCCTGCTGTGGGGGTGGGGCTGGCACAGCATGTAGTGCGGGGGATTGAACCATGGTCCTGCGGTTGCCTAAGCTTTCCTAAGCAGGTGCTTTAGGCCGCTGAACAATCTTGCCGGCCCCCATGTCTGCATCTTGTACTCTGAACAACTACTATAAAGACAACAATATGTGTTGTATTAATTATTGTGGTTGTCCTACTAAGGTGGTTTCAAACTGTCTCATTGTTATTTCTTATTAAAAGTAATAAAATTGTAAAAAAAGTAACTGACAGTGCAAATGATAAAGTTTTTTGAAATTAAATAAGGAGGAATTATAGGTAAAGGTAGGGGTGAGTCCAGAGCAACCTACTTGTGAACTTAAAATCTCTGGCCTGAGGCAAGGAATCAACTGACTTGTCATTTCTTTCACCTTTCCTTGTAGAGCAGTGATAGTATTTTTATTAGGAGAAATATTTAAGGTCAATGTCATAAACGAAATATATATTGTCAAAAGGGATTTCTTAAGCTTCTCAACTGCATGAGCACCTTGTCAAATTCCATCCCCTTCCAAATGAAGGCCAAATTTGAACTAAAAACAAATTCTTAATTATTTTTCCAATGTACTACTTCACATATTACAACTAGTTTTTTCTTGATAGATTTTAACAATGTAGGCATTTTGAAAGAGCTAGCTATGAAGAAATACGCATGACTACCATGTATAACACTCTATGTTGTGCTTAAAGATAAAATGTTAAAAATTTTTATATGATACCTGGTATTTCCAACCAAAGAGAGGTTGCAAGTTTTAAAAGAAAAGGAATAAAACTTGATGTTTAAATATATCCTTGGACAGAAAGTGATCACTTGAATTTGGTACTATAACAAAGGTTCAATGTCATAATTTTAAAATGTAGTTATTTATAATACTATTGAATATTGGCCTCTTACTTTATGATGTGCCAAATAACTGTATGTGGATTTGCTTCTGTTTATCTTTAAAAAGGTAGTAGAGGGCCAGGGAGATAGCTCTGTGGCACAATTGCCTAACTGCCCAGTGCAAAGTCGTGAGTTTGAACCTAGGTCCGGCAAAAAAAAAAAAAATAAATAAATAAATAAAAATAAAAAATAAAAAAATATATAAATAAATAAAATAAAATTGGTGCTAAAATTTAACTTGTTACTCAAATTTGCTAAAGACTCAAAATCCTGGTTTGTATTTTATGTATAAAAGTTTCTTTGCATTACTTTAGGCAGAAGAGAAGTTATTGTGTTTTATGCTTTTAATAACCCTGAGAAGAATCCTATCATGGAGGCCCAGCGGGATGACTCAGTGGTCTAAAGTGCCTGCTTGGGAAAGCTTGGGGAGCTTCAGGGACCGCGGTTCGATCCCCGGCACCACATGCTGCGCCAGCCCTGCCCTCGGGGCGGGCTGAGCCGCCATAAAAATGAGTGAATAAACAAAGGTTCTGAAACAAGAACAAAATAAATAAAAAAAATAAATAAAAATAAAAGATTCCTATCATGTACAGGTGAAAAGCAATTAACATCCAATATTTACAAGACACATGAAAAATGAAAGACACACCTTGTTTCTAAGCTCAGATTTAGACTTTTCCCCAGAAACTGTGTGATATTGAGCAAATAACATCGTTTCTCTGGTCTTTTTAATGAAGTAAAATTATTAGTGTGTATAAGGCCTCTGCAGAGTATATTTCATCCCCATTTCTATAAATGGAAGAACATAACTGAGGAAAGTAAGCTGCTTTGCTGAATAGTACACAGTAAATGACAGAGACAAGTATCTTTTATTGCCGAAATTGTGCACATTTTATTAATACAAGTAAGTTAGGTAGAAATATTACAGGCTTCACACAGAGTTAGGCCCCAGAGAGTTAGGGTAGAAGATAAAACACATTACAACTGTAGCTGGTAGAGCATCTGGTGAAGCCCAGGACTCAAGATAAAGATGTATCAACAAGCCTATACATTGCTGGACATACAATAACTTGAAGCTTATATTACTGTTAATATCACCTGGTCCAATGAAGTCTAGATAGACACCAATCACCCATGTGCCTCAGCAGTGTCTCCTAAACCATTCTCCCCTCTCCCTCCCAAAAAAAAGTGATTTTTTTTCCTTTTCTTATGCAATTGCTATGTGACTTGCTTCCCATTTGGTCCATATTACCTAGGTGTTTATACTTGTAATTTGCTTTATCAGAGTTATGCTTCACATTGCACCCAACTCATGATTTTGCTCTATAAAATTTCCGCTGAGATGTGAACTTGTTTGCACTCACTTTTGGGTTTTCTCCCATATTTCAGGAGCTGTCTTTCTCAATAAAATTTTCTACTCTTAATCTCCATTGTTCCTTAGAATTCACTTTTCAATTTTGGGGAACACGAATGTGGCATACCTGACATCTGGCAGATTGAGAGTTGTATTTCATATCTTTCCCCTATATCACTCTCACCTACTAAGTTAAAATTATACAGTTCAAAAGAATAGATAAATAAATGAGTATGTACATATTAAGCATATATATATATATATATATATATATATATATATATAATTTGCATTTATGAATAGGAGAATGTAATTTCAGGTTCCCATTGTTTTTTACTATTTCTTAGTATAATAATTCCCAACAGCTCATGTCATCAAGACATGCTCTCCTAATATCTCATATTTTGATACTTTACTGTTTTCAATCTCTTTCTCTCACCCTCCTGCCATGTCTTCTCTTCTCTTGCCCTCGGTTTATTTCTCTTTACCCTTGTTCTCTTCCCTAAACTGAATTACAATGATTCCTTCAGGATTTTTTGTTTCACTTCCTATAATGTTCCTCTTCTATTTTCATGAAAACGTACAAGGGCCTTCCTGACCTTAAGTCTTACTCCATTATCACATGTTTTCTCTGAACTCTGTTTGTATTCTTGCCTACGGCATGCAAAATTCACTGAGTTCTTGGGTGCCCCAGGCCTTTGCACATCCTTACTTGTTTTAACAAAGTGCCATTTATGTTTCCAGTGACCATTATTTTCCTCAAACCTTCAATTCTTGTCCTAGAGATTTTCTTTCATGCAGTTTCTTTCCACTTCAATCTCTACCACTAAACTCTCTTACACTAGAATATTGGAAAGCTTCTTCTGCACTGTCTGTTCTTAAATTGTCTATCTATCTATCTATCTATCTATCTATCTATCTATCTATCAACTATCGATCTTTCTATCTATCTATGCATCTATAATTCACATATCTATTCTCTTTAAACTGGAGCCCTTCAGTTGTAGGGATTATAAACTTTAAATATATATCCTCATAAATCAGGATGAATACTGCAATACAGCAAGACATGGGCCAGCGGCATAGTTCCGTGGACTAAGCCCTATTTAGGCAAGCACAGGAACCAGGGTTCAATCCCTGGCACCACATGTCATGCGCATCCTACCCTTAGGCATACTAAGTCCACCACAGAGATGGCGTGGCAAAGCAGGCCTATAATCCCAGAACTGGGGAAGCCGAATAGTGGAAACTGGAGGGTTGCTACACATCTGAGTTGCATAGTGAGACCCTGTAACAAACTATATATCACTCTTGCTGGAAGCCAAGCTTCAAGATGAAAATGGAGTGTCCAGACCTCCCTGGTCCCTAAGTGGTAAGATAAATGGTAACACCTGTGTCAATAAAGTAGAGATGGATATCAGTAACCTCAGTGGGCAACCAAGTTTTGCAATCCTATCCTTCCCTGAAAAATTTTGTTGGTTCCCTGTGCACATGTTTATGATTTGCTTTCCTTTTGGATCACACATATATGTATATATATATATATATATATATATATATATATATATATATATATACATATATATGTATGTATATATATATGTATATATATATGTATATATATACATATTCATATACATATATATGGGCCAGGGAAATAACTCTGTACAATTAGCACCTGCCTGGCAAGTACAAGACCCTGAGTGCAATCCCCATTACCACCAAAACCAACCTTATGTATAATATAGTCATATTGTACAAAAATTTTTACAGTGATAGTATGTTATTTCCAAAAGAGTAAATACTGAACAGAATTTCATATTGGTAAAAATAGAAAAGACAGGTTGAAATGCTTTTCATGATACTTATTGAATTTTATTGCTTAGGTAGCTATATTTTTTTCTAAATAACTCTAACAATCCTTGAAATTATTTAACTGAAATATTAAAATCAAGGGCCAGCCAGATAGCTCAGCCGATTAAAACACCTGCTTAGGTAGCCTCAGGGCCCAGGGCTCAATCATAGCTGTGTAGTACTGGAATTGCCCCTGGGGCATGCTGAGATAGTGACTGAGTCTGGGCTGTGTGGTACGCGCCTGTAATCCTAGCATGTGGGAGGTTTACAACAGGAAAATCATTATGACTCCAATCTGTGTAGTGAGACCCTGTAGACTCTGTAGTGAATACAAAAATCAATCAGTCAATAAAAAATTAAAAATAACTACTCAATCATTGACTGGAATAAAGACTGAAATCTGCAGCACAACATCAGATACTTTGTAGAGTAATACTGATTCACTATAGTCTAGTGTGTTTTCAGGGCATATGGATATAAATTCCTAGTTCTTTTATGTGTTCTTTTGGAGGAATAGAAAGAAAGCATACAAGACCACAGAGACACATTCAAAGAAACAATCATAAATAGCTAAATATTTGTGGTAAGTCCCAGATTTGGTTCATTAGAGGGTGAGGTTTATTAAGAGACTAGCATTTAGTTCATAAATTTGCAAAGAAATAGTGAGATAATGCACAGTATCCAATGATTTTTTCATACTAATTTTGATGGTGAGATTCTCTTCTAAGTTCTATTTGAATAAGGAAAATCTTTGGAAGACTGCACCTGTCTAACCTCAAATTGTATATTTCAGTTCAACCTCAGCTATGCATGGAAGCAAGGATATTCCTGCTTTCATAATTTTATTAGCAATACTATTACTTTCCCTTCCGGGTATTACTAAGAATAAATTTCATTTCATCTTGCATCCTAATGCCAAATTGTCCTAGTATGTCTCATGGTAGTTTAAGATGAACATGAATTTTATAGATAGAAATAATTTTAACCATAGCTCGTGATTTTAGGCAATTTGTCTATATTCTTTTTATACCTTTTTTGTTGTTTTTTGTACCAGGATCAAGCTCAGCACCTCGTACTTGCTAATCAGGTGCTTATGCCACTGCATTATATTACCTAGCCCGTTGTCTTGACTCTTTAATACTTAGTTTGCTCAGCTATAAATTGTTGTGAATAAGGATAAGAATCAATACATATAACAGTTAAATTTGTTGCTCTTTGATAGGTGCAAATAAAGGTTGTTATTACTTTGTTGTTTTAAAATATTGTTTCTCTATTAATTATTAATTAAATTCCAATGTATCCCAGAGTGACATGTTTGGACATTATCCACAATTGTTACTATAGTCGAAATAATATTACATATATATTTACATACAGGACTGGTTCGTTTTAATAGTTCCAGTGGAGGAGCTCAGACAAGCAACTGCGAAGCAGGTGACATTACTAAAAGGTTAGATGGTAGCTCCTGGAAATACATATTGCTTGAGGCTATCTTACATTGACCTCGTGTAAATCTGCAGAGCTAGGATAAAAGGAAATAAAAAATAACTTAGCAACTGGGGTAACATGAAGGCTAAATCTGCAAAAGTAAAAGCTAGTCATAACAGCGGCAAAAGATCCTGGATTAAGGCTTCCCTGTCCAAATTTTTCAAAAACCTTTCCATTTAGTTACAGTGTTTAAAGTAAGATAAAAGATTTGCGATGAAGGTCAAAGTGCTTGATCATAGTAGACAGCATTTGTATTGTTCAGGTCAGTAACCACTTATGTAATGCTTTGAGGTATTCTTTCTGTTATGTGTTTGGTACTGGGCCTGCTGAGTCTACAGGACCTCACTACTTAGATCAGATTTATAGTGATTCTCCTATTTTCACCCTCCCAAGTGCTGGGATTACAGGCATGCACCTCTGGGCCCAAAATCAATGACCGTCTCTGCATGCCACAAAACTGAACCCAGACCACTGCGGTCTGCTTAAGCAGAGGTAGTTCAATATCTTTTTTTTTTTTTTTTTTTTTTTTTTTTTTATGGCTGGCTCAGCCTGCCCTGAGGGCAGGGCTGGTGTAGCATGTGGTGCTGGGGATCGAACCATGGTCCCTGCAGTAGCCCAAGCTTTCCTAAGCAGGCGCTTTAGACCACTGAACCATCCTGCCAGGCCCAAGTAGGAGAATTAAATAATCAGAAAATATTAATGACTGAATCATAATTTTAAATAAATTCTTAAATTGCATATGATTTTTAGACGAAATGAATAGCATTTTAGGCATTAATTGGCAATATATTTTTTCTCTGAACTTCAGGAATGCTTCATTATCTCCAAACATTTTAATTTTTTAAAAATCCTTATTCTGTCTTCAAAGAAATATTAAGCTTTCACTTTCAAAGTTACTTGCTATGTACCTAGTTTACACAACATAATACAGATCCGCATGCACTAGATCTGCATTTAAAAGTGGAAATTTGATTGGTAAGTGCCTTTTAGCAGAAATGTACATTGTTAAACACTTCCTTTCACTACAAGAATTATATAATGTCTGAATAAGATATGTGCTACCATAGGCAAGTTTATATTGTCCTATCTTATAAACATGAACAGTTTTCATTTTTTCAATAGCATCACATAGGCACTCTGTAAAAGCCCTATGACATTTCTGTGAGTGCCAGCCAGTATTTCCACAAATGTGTGACTACACACAGTGCACACCATGCTGAAAAAAAAATGAAACTGCATTTTAAAAGTTCTATGGTTGAGTTTCTATATATTTTACAAATTATACCACCACCTGGAAGGTTTAAAGAGGTAATAAACCTATTTGAGCAAAGGCATAGCAAATTCCTCTGTGTAGAGAAAAGAGATCTGCAAGGGAGCCTACAGGGCTAGAGACAATTTTCTTGTAGCAAAATCCCCCTTAAAACAAATCTCTACTTTCTCTTGGGATCTTCTATAATCCTGGGATTAGATGGATCAGTGCTGGCAGAGGTTGTTCTTTGCACAGAGCATTTGCTGAGATGAGGCTCATTCTGTTTTTCTTCAAATTTCAAAATCGAATGTTGAGAACATTATACTTTTTCACAAATAACTCAAAATGTTCGTTGATCCATGAATCTTTAAAGGAAAATTTGCATGTGAAAAGCCTTAATTTTTATCACTTTAGGATTAATGATATGAATTTTGCCTGTAGTCGGTAACTATCACTGTGTGAAACATTCTGGGACCCCATCATATTTTATTTCCCAATATATTCCCTTGTAACATAGTGTTTAAGATTATAAACAAATATTGAATGAATATTTGTAGTGATTGGATATCATAAAATACTAAGTAACATAGCTACTATGTGAAAGCTCACTCTCTTTTTGTGCAAAATTTGCTTAAATTAGGTAATCTGCACATTCACTTATTAATTTTTGATAAAAAATTTACATGTCAATTTTAATCTGTAAAGACATGAATAGCCGGGCGTGGTGGCTCACGCCTGTAATCCCAGCACTTGGGAGGCTGAGGCAGGAGGATCACTGCAAGTTCGAGACCAGCCTGGGCTACAAATTGAGCTCAAAGCCAGCCTGAACTGCACAGTGAGACCCTGTCTCAAAAAGCCAAAAAAAAAAAAAAAAAAAAAAAAAAAAAAAAAAAAAAAAGACATGAATAACCTTTTATCTTTTTAAAATATCATCTTTTTAGAGTTCATTTTGTGAAAAGGCAAGACAAATTAGACCAGTTTTGTCTTCCTGTAATTTAAGAGAAAAGTATAGTATTTTCCACAAGAATTCTTGACTTTGAAATATCCTTGCTTTTTTATTTAGTTTGTTGATGTGTTACAAGGTCTAGTGGTGGCAATTTTAATTACACAGTGTAAACATGAAGTATTTTCACATTGTAATGCTTCTCTATTGCACATACGTGTTACGAAGAAGCACAAATTGTTGCCCTGGGAATTTCTCAAACAAGTAAGTTATAAATATAGTACATTAAGTAATAAAAATGAGGTGTATTTTTCATAAATTCAAAAGACTAGAACTAGGAAGATTTGAATTATGAATGTTATTTTTTAACTTTCATCTTTAAACCTCAAAAATATCTACAACATATAATTCTCAAATCATTCCTCTAGAATACAGTAGGACAAATATATTAAAAAGAATATCTGATCCTCCTTCTAAGAACATTATTTTATTTTTGAGAAGTGTATCCTGTTCCAGTAAGATAGGTCCAATTGATCTTAGAAACATGCTGCTCCATACTTGCAATTACTTTCTCTCAAGTTATCTTCTGATACCTTAAATTTACTACCACTTAGCTAATACAATGTAGTTTTCAGTTGCTGAAGTTTTAAGAGATCATTACAAAAGGAAACTTAGGAGTAACTTCGGGACTATGCTTGGTGCCAAATTACGCTAAAACCATTTTTTTTTGTCATTTTTTCGCAGCCTGTCTCAAAAGGAAAATCTGTATTTTTATTTATGTGGATCTCATCCAAGCAACAATGTCTGTATACACCTTTACACAAACTTGCAATCATCATTCTCTGCAAGAGAAAAATGTGAGGATGAAATATTGAAATATACCTAAAAAGACTAATGCAGATGATCTAAGTTCATTCTGTTTGGAACTTCATTTGCTCCTAGACCTTAAAACAAGATCATCTGTGTTGTTTGTTAGGAGAAACTCTGCCTCAGGGAACAAAGCTCAAGGTCAAGCAGAAAAAAAAAAAGATTTTCTTGTGAATCAAATTATTCATTTCCCTAAATACTCAATCATATAGGATTACAGGTCTATTCCCAAAACATAGATAATTTTGACAGATGAAATCCCGAAGAAAAAAATTCCTTCAAGAAGAAATATTATAGCAATCCATGATCTAAGTAAATGTTTCTTGAATTTGAGACAGATTCCTAAGGAAAGCTAAGATTTTTTGGGTTTTTTTTTTGTTTTGTTTTGTTTTTTAGTTTCAATTTTTTATTGTTTAAATTTAACAATGCTTATATTACATATTTTCATCATCAGATCAGTTTAGATTAATACATATAGGCATATAAGATTGATCAAACAATTAAACATTAATCTTTCTAAATCAACATTAGCTTTTTCCCCTTTCTTTTCTTTGAAAGTTGACATATTGCACATTGTCCTCACAATCATTGTTCAGAGTACAGTGTGTGGGCATGATCCACCTCCCTATTGATGTTGCTTAGAAAAAAAAGGGAAAAGAATGTACTTCTCTTTGGACTAAGAGGAAGCAGATATATATACACTCAAAAGTTTTGCAATTGCAGTGGGCCACCAGTGAAGCTTGTGATGTCGGAGGCTATTGAATCTAAGCCTCCCAAAGCTCATCTCACCAATCTAGATCTGCGTTTCATGCACTGTAGTTAAGCATATTTTTTTTCTTGCTGGGTGGTCAAGGGCAAGTCAAAGCAAGACCTGTATGACAAAACATTCATTTTTTTGTATCATGAAGGGTCAAATCTCCTCAGGATTAAGTTTGAGACCATAGACAGTACTTTGTAGAACTGTTGTTAGTGTCAGCCTTTGGGACGAGTCACAGCCATTGCTTGGCCATTTTGCTTTCTGCGAAAGCCTGAGAGAATGTTTTTCTCTGGTTGACTCTCCTTAGACGCACTGCAGGTCATTCATCCCTTTCCTCTGAGGTCCCATAATCTCCTTGACCAGGAAATTTGGGACACCTCTGAGTTATACAGTATTATAGCACAGGTTCTCCTATATCCTGGGTCTTTATTGACCTTGAAGGGCTAGGGCCAAAATATTGGCTATCCTTATAGCCCTTCTTTTTCTCCAATTTTTGGTCTGTTAACTTACATTCTTAACCCTCCAGCAGAAAAGCTTTGTGATACTAATACTCTATAACATAGGTACTTGAGCTTATCATCACTAGCTTTCTGAATATCAAATACCTTTGACTTAGCTTGGAAATGATATTTTCTGACCATCATTGATATTCTAATAACTTTCCATACAATGCGATATAAGCAGTTACACAATTTTGACACAAATATTTGGAAATTCAAGGAAATACAAAATTGTAGCCTGTCAAGAATATGGTTTTTGGCTCAGTCTCTTATTTTCAAGTACTACTCTTGAGAGAATGAGAGTAACTGACTTTACACCAGGAGCGGTACATATCAAAAGGACAAGTGTAACATGTATTCCAAACATAGTTTTAGCGTCAAATTGTGCTATAGTCAATATGCTGAACCTTTTGAAGATTCTTGAGACCAATATCTGAGTCATCCTGCATACAGAAGAGTATGGTTTTGCTATTGATGTTTTCTGCTTTGTCTGCTTCCAGTCACTTCGTTGTTTAATCCATA
>PVJA010027510.1:0-28511 GCA_004027025.1 Myocastor coypus | reverse complement strand
CAGAAATGAAGCATTGTCCTTTATACACATATTACTAGCACGTAATTTTCCTTTCAAGAAATGTTTTATTATTTCCTTGTAAGGCATAGAAAATAGCACACATACTGTAAATCACAACTGTTCAAGTAAGAGTTGTATGGAAGTTATTGAAACAAGGTAGTTAAAAAACAGAGCTTTCAAGGAGCCTTTAGGTCAAATCTGGTTCCAGTGCAGTAGCAGATTGACTTTAGGTGAGCTGTTAACATTTCTGAAGCTTAATTTCCGTATCTGCAAAATGCAATGAAAGCAGCACCTGCCTCTTAAGGGTGTTATGAAGAACTACTGAGGATGTGTATGTAATGTGTTTAGCAGAGGATCTACCAGGCATAGAGAAGTGATTCTGCATGTCAGCCAGTCTTTTATTAGTATTTTGAGGATTATTATCATTAACGTACAATGAAACTTTGTGTTGACTCAGTAGCATAGGTGTGCTTTTTGGATATCTAGCCAGTCTGTCTATTAGTAACTGTGGTGGCTTTCACAGCTTCTGTGTCCCTGATGGCAGCAGCAAATATTTGAGATTTTCACACAGAGGCCATAAAGGGCTGGAGGAAAATATCTTCTGTGCTGCCATGCAGGAGATTAAACTGAGATGTTCAGACAGATAATGTGTCAAAGGAAATTGATTATCTGGCATCAAGCCTAAAACCTGAAACCATGTGAGTTATCCTATGCACTTATTCCAGAAAAAGGGCTCTTCTTTTCCATTTTAAAATTTTAGAGAACCAGCCTAATAGGTCAGTAGACTAAAATGCCTGCTTAGGCAGAGCTTCATGGCCAGGGTTCCATCCCCAGCTTACCATGCTGCCCCACCTGGAAGGGGCGCTGAGACAGAGATTGAGACTGGGTGTGGTGGCAGGTGCCTGTAATCCAAGCACTTTGGGTGGCTGAAAACAGAAGAATCACTACGACTCTGATCTACATAATAAGACCTGTGGACCCTGTAGACCCTGTCCTAAATACAGAAAAAAAAAAATTTTTTTTAAGTTTTTTGTAGGCTTCATTAGAAACTGGCTCCCCTGTGTTTCTGATTTCTACTTCTCTGAGTAAACTATCTGTTTGTTATAAAGCAGTTTATGTTGGAATGCTTATTTCATGTCCTGTTTCCTACTTCTTCATTCTGAGTGGTGAACTCAAGAATCTCTTCTTGCTTTTCATTTCTCTTCTTTGCTCCTGAAGATTATTAGCTTGCACAGCACTAGCTTGGAATGCTAGAGGAATAGCAATAGTTGTGATTGTTGAAGTGACAACTCCAAATGAGTTTACCTTAGTAAATCCTCCAGATCACATACATTTGGCAGCTTGTTTCAGAGATACATTACTAATATAATTAATGACTTTGTAGTGTTTCTTCAGACTTTGGTACAGAAATTACTCTTTTGTATTAATGCCCCTTCCTATTTTTATTGGAACACTATGTATTATTGTCTGTCTATCAATATTACATATTTAATTATGCATTTCAAATGCATAATTTAACTTCTGTATCCTATTTACATCCACTTTTTAAAAAAGAATTTTATTTTATTTTATTTTTTCTTGTTTCAGAACCTTTGTTTATTCACTCATTTTTATGGCCGGCTCAGCCCGCCCCAAGGGCAGGGCTGGTGCAGCATGTGGTGCCAGGGATCGAACCACGGTCCCTGAAGCCGCCCAAGCTTTCCCAAGCAGGCGCTTTAGACCACTGAGCCATCCCACCGGGCCCCTACAACCACTTATAACATAATACTCTTAGTGAATACAACTACACTATCAATCTGAAATTATGACTTTCTCTTAGTTCTAATTAATGATTTATCATGTATATTTATTAGTTCTGATAATGACCCTCATTACTACACCAACTGTGTATAGGTCTTTGATTTGATTTTCATGCTGGTCTCGATCTCTTATATTTATTTCTCTGAGCAGTGGTTCTGACATTGAAGCATGCATTAAAATCCCTAGCAAGTTTGTTAAACACAAATGGGTTGGCTCTACCCTCAGACATTCTGACTCAGTATGTCTAGAGTGGGGCCTAAGACTTTGTACTTTGAAGGGATGGCCTTATAGCTCAGTGAATTAAAGTGCCTGCTTAGGTAGACCCAAGGGCCATGAGTTTGATCTCTGGGCCTGCCATTCCAGCCCCCTCCTGGAGTGCACTGTGATGCTGACTGAGACTGGGTGTGGTGGTGCATGGCTGTAATCCTAGCTCTTGGGAGGCTGAAAAGAGGAGGATCACTATGAGTCCAATCTGAGTAGTGAGACTATGTAAACTCTGTAGTAAATACATTAAAAAAAAAAGAATTTGTACTTTGAAGTTGAGTAATGCTACTATTCCTGGCCCTGGAGATGCATTTCAAGAAACTCTTCCTTACATAAGCCAACTAATCTTGGCCAAACATCTCTAAATTGCAGAAATGAGGGCTTATGGTGGTAGTATAGTAATTTTTTTTACGATTTTCTTTTATTTTCAAGACTAAAAACAAAAGCAAGAGGAACAATAACAAATATAGAGACAGGGTAACACACAATATTACATATATTATATATTTTTGAAACAAGAATAGTTGATTGGCAATGAATGATATGTTATCTATCTCTATGGTCAAATCTGTTGCTCAGATTAGCTGATATAGTAATGCATGATGGGACATATGATTAAATGTTACTGCATGCTTTCATGACATCTTAAAATTTTGTTCTTGCCTCTGTTTTTCTTTTATTACCTTTTTATAAAAAATTAAAGAAAGTATAGTAATATTTGATATGACATTAGAAATGCCACATATTTAGAAGACCAAGGTGACAGACATTTGAGCATGGTTTTAATATCACACGTTGCTGTCCTCAATGTAGTTGCTTACTTCGCAGTTATCTGCATACAGTTAGTCAAGGTAAAAAATTCTTAGTACAATCACCTCCCCCATCTTGTATATATATATATGCTTGGATGCTTTTTTTTTTTTTTTTCAGGACTGGGGATTGAACTTAGGTCATTGCACTTTCCAGGCAAGCGCTTATTCTACTGAGCTATTTTCCCGCCCCTGCTTGGATGCATTTGTCCCTACAATTTTCCCTATCTTTTCTCCTTTCTTTCTTCTTCTTTGTTTAATTTTTAAGTTTATTTTCTTTCTCTTTAGCTGTATCTGTTATACTTTCCAGGTTTTCTTTCTTTCTTTCTTTCTCTTTTGTTCTTACACTAGGGAGACAATATGGTATTTATAAACTTATTACTACCAGGAAAATAAGTCAAGAGAATGGGATTTACAATATGGTGAGCACTATAATAAGCATACTTTTCTTTTGCAGGTGAGAAAATTTTAACTTAGAGGGATTGAGTAATTTACCCATCACTGATTAAAAATAACAAGATAAGAAGGTGCTCTGTATTTGTTGAAAACTTTAAGAGCCATTTGATTCCTAATTTTCTGGACACTAGATAGTTTGATGAATTAGTTTTCAGTTACCACTAATAGTAATGATGTGAGTCAGGTCTGAAAACAGAACTAGTTGAAATTTTGACTGAGTACAGTTTGATTTCCAGACACTTCCCAAATCCAAACATCACAAGGGTACTCTTAGGCCAAGTCCCTGAAAAGCAGACCTGAAGTTGTAGATTCACACATGTGCTGAAGAAGGAAGAACAAAAGGATAAAGAGCCTAAGAAGTATACAGTTTTAAGGTAAGTTACAGCCTCCTTACCCTGTAAGAGAGTAAAATTACATGGTAGACAACAGGCATCCTTTCACAGAAGGAATATACCACATGTGCTGGAGTAACAGGGAATGTACACATTCAGATACGTAGATACCAAGCTCTCTGAGTATTCTGTGCAGGTGACTACTGCAGCTCACAAGTAGGACTATTGAAGAAGCTTTCAGGGAAGAATTTTTATAAGCAATGCACACAGACACTTACAGATATAGAGCTAATATGGAATGCTTGTCAGGGTTGGTAAGAACACAACACTGTTCATTTACTTGGACCTTTCAGACCTTGATAGAAGCTTGGAAGTTCACTTTCTTGATAACTGTAATCATGTAAACTGGGCTTTGAGCCTCAAGGCACATTCATGTCAACAGATAATAGAATTCTTTCAAAATAACATGATGAAATCCAACTTTACATGTTAAATTTTAAGACAGTCCCCCACAGGCACACACATAACATACGGACACACATCAATACCCTATCGATACCCAGAGCACTAAAGTAGATTAAGAAGGGTCCCTGGTGTTCAGATAGGCATAAAAAAGAAAGCCATAAATACAGGCATTTGGAGGAGTACTACTACATCCCAATGTAATTGTACCTATACTGCCTTGTCATCCTATAGTAAAGTTCATCAACTGGCTAGCTCATTCCAGTACTCATAGTTCCCACTGTGCTTTTTAAGAGGAGAATCTTAAGTTGGAGATACCAGTCAGGAGCCATTTGGCAAAATCAGCTGGTATGAAAAGCAGTGATCCTAACAAAATAAACAAATAAACTTGAAAGAAACATAATACTAGCTAGAAGTGTGCTCTGGAATGGATCTGGAATCTACCCCTCTCCAAATTCAAATGTTAAAGAGTTGTTCCCTAGTTTTGTCCTACTGAAAAGTGGCAGAGCCTTATGGGAGATTTTAGACCATTATGGGATTGGGGTATGCAAGTCTCTGTTCACATTTCATGCTCTTTGCCTTCTATTGCTGCCATGATATGCTGCTTCAACAGAGGCCTAAAAGCAAAAGATCAACCAACTATGTGCTGAAACTTCTGAAACTAAGCCAGAATCAACATTTTCCCTATTTTAACCTGGTAATTGTAGGCATTTTCTTATAGTAATAGAAAACTGATTAAGAAAATTTTCCAAATGCCCAAGTTGGTATTCTTAGAGAGGAAAATGGTCATATGAAGAAATGAAAGCAGCATATTATTGAAAAGAACATTCAGAGAACAGAGAACTCTCAGAAGTTAAGAATGTGACAACTTTAATAACAATTCAACTGAAATATTAGAACACTAAACTGAATAATAATCTCAAAGTTCAACCAAAAGAAAGTGAGCTTGATTAAAAGAAAAAAGGTTAATTAGAGGAAATCTAGCCTCTGTCTTATAACCAATCCAAATTAAAAGAAGGTGAAGTGAGTAAAATAGGAAATTTTGGAAAAAAAACTATCAAGAATGTTTATATAATTTAAAAAAACCATGTCACTACATTTAAAGGGCATACAAGTATGTTTAACTGAAAGTGAATAAAAATTATATTTGATAGGCTTTCAAGAAGAAAACAAAAGCTTATGGAATACAAGAATTAGCACTATTTTTTTTTGGATTTAGTACAGGATCTACAGGTTCTAAAGGGTCTATAGGGTCTCCCTATATAGATAAGACTAGTAGCGATTCTCCTGTTTTCAGCCTCCCAAGTACTGGCACACACCACCGTGCTTGTCTCAATCTCTGTCTTGGAATGCCCTGGTGGTGGGGCTGGATGGCACACGAGGAACTGAATCCCAGATGCTGTGCTCTGCCTAAACAGGTGCTTTAGTCCACTGAGCTATCAGGCTGGTCCAACATTAGATCTTTAAAGCAGCTTTGGAAGCTACAGGACAAATAGGAACAAGGCCTCTAAAACTGATAAAATACTATTTCTCAGTTTGAATTCTATATCAGCCAACATTATTAATCAAGTATGAGTGTAGAAAAAATATCTTTAGGTACTCAAGGTTTTCAAAAAAAATCAAAACTCCTTTTGGGTCACCTAAAAGGGGAAATGAACCAAGAAAAAGGAAAATGTGGGAATTACAGAACGTGGGATTTAACTATGAATAGCTAACAGGATCCTCCCAGAGTGAGTGTAGAAGACAGTGCAGATACCAGCTGGGTATTCATGTCAAAGGGTGGTAGAAAAAGCAAGAAAAAGGAAAAGGTAATCACTGTACATAGTATTGCTCAATAATTACTGATTTAGACAAGGTGTTGTAATTATCTTGAATGGGTGAGAAATAGAGAAATGATAAAAAAAGGTAAACCTATGCAAGCAGATTAATAAATATGCTTACATTGAAAAATATGAAAAAAATTGAATGAGTATAAGCATACCCTGTTAAAATGTGTAGGTAAATTAATAGTAAAATATAGAGATTAAACTACTATAATTTTTTTTTGCCTCAAATGAGTTAAATATGGGCGACAAGGATGGGACAGGTATTTGCTGATATTTTCAGAAACTGTAGTCTCTTTCGATTATCCATATACATTTCTTTGAGAAATGAGCATCAAGGATACCTTGCTTTAACTAATCTTACCTATGCATTTTGGCTGTGATTTCTCCATAGTCTGTTGTTCTTCATAATTACCATATTTTCGCCTAGCATTTTAAAAGATAAATTGTATTGTAAGTAATTAAGGTGTGTAGCACACTGGTATGGGATATGTATATGTATATGTGTATATTTGTATATGTGTATACAAGAGAGAGAGAGAGAGAAGAGGTAACTACAATAAAATAAATTAGCATAACTATTACTTCATATAGTTACCCTTTTTGTGGCAAGAGAAGCTAAGAGTATTTATTTAACATGGATCTTAAATGCAGTAAAATTTTACTGCCTATAGAGCTCTCTAGAAATCTTCATCCTGAATATCTGCTACTTTCTAACTTCCTAGTGATAAACAATGTTCTTGGAGCACGTTTATGTTCAATGTGATTATTTATAGCTAAGTTTTGATAACTCGTATTCTCATTAAAAGTACAGCTTGATATATCCCTTATAAGTCATACTAAATGAAGGCTTAATTACAAGTATACACTTTGTTAGTTTGACTCTGTATAGCTGTCAGTCTAATTTCATATAGTAAAATAGTTTTGCACTAGTTAATACATTTAAGTATTGAGTAAAATCACGAGAATCAGAACTGTAGATTCATCCTAGAAAGAGGAGAAAGTCAAGTAAAAATAATTACAAATGAAAATATAGGTGATTAGAATATAATAGACACTGGTTAAGGTATTTATGCCAAGTATGACAAAAATAAATCTTTATAGTAGTGGCTCCAAGACCTCCCAGCATCTTTAAGTGTTTCCACTTATTCTGATACTAATGATCATAGAAAACATTAGGATTCCAAGTGTTTTTGTCATAAGCCATCATACTTAATTCTCACAAAGCATCTCAAGTTAAATATTATTAATATTTAAACTTTCAAAATAGTAGACAACTTTGTAAATGGTAGATTGTTGAGAAGTGAGATAATGATAACATGGTGCTGATAACATGATGTCAAGTTTTCATAGACATCCGCTGTTGAGAACATTAAGAACCAAAACATAAAGCAAGATCTGGCTCTGGAATAAATACATTTCTGATTCTCAAGTTGATAACGGAATCTATATTCTCCCCCAAAGCTGAGATCTTCCTGGTGCTTTGAGCTACTGGTACCATTAGTGTTGAACAAAATTTCCCATATTTTATATATACCAATAAATGTTGATCAAGTGGCAAAAATTAATTGTGTTCATTAAGAGACAACTCAAAGAACAATGCAGAACTCCTACATAAATCTTGGAGATTCAGGGCGAAATGATACACTTATTCTTATTGTGAACTTATATGAGTAGCTGGAAAGCTCAGAGAGATGTGTGGGAAGCATTTGGATACAGACAAAAATTTCTTGAGTAGAATCTAATAAAATAACTGGTAGTGAGATTTTGAACACAAGTGTTGATAGACTGTGAACTGCATGAGTTGAAATTAGATGGTTAATGATGAGGTAAATTATTAAGCCCAAATTTCTAACCTCACATTTATTCTGTGAGTTTCTTTCTTTCTTTCTTTCTTTCTTTCTTTCTTTCTTTCTTTCTTTCTTTCTTTCTTTCTTTCTTTCTTCCTTCCTTTCTTTCTTTCTTTCTTTCTTTCTTTCTTTTTTGTGTCTTTTTTTGAGACAGGGTCTCACTATGCAGTTCAGGCTGGTCTTGAGCTTACTTTTATGGCTCAGACTGATCTCAAACTCACACTGATCCTCCTGCCTCAGCTTCCAGAGTGCTGGGATTACAGGCGTGCGCCACCATGCCCGGCTCCCCTGAGTTTCTTTTGTTATTTTTTCTCACAAATTTTTTTCTTTCTTTATCCCTTTCCCTGGCATCGCGAGTTTCCCTTTTGAGTGTACTGTTCACTGCACATATCATATTTGTTTTCATGCTATGCATTTCCTAGAGAGTCTTTCTTACGGCATATCTGGGACAATTCCACACTCTTGATCACTGTTGCTTTTAACCACCACAAAGGTGAACAATGCAATCCTTCAGGGCAAATAGACAATTATCCATACATATTTACAAGAGGAAAGGATGAAGGCCACCTAAATGCTTTTAGTTTTGTAAAATCTAATAAGTCGCTTTACTTGAGACATATATAATCTCAAGCAGAGACAGCCTGCCTTTAAAGTCTAGCTCTTTACAAGCACCTACTTAAATTTATTTTTAATTTTATGAATCTGACAGTACAGCCACTTTAGGATTAAGGATTGATGGACAGCATACTTGGCTAGTCATAAATATTGTCATATTTTCATTTGCTTTTACAAATATGCTGATCTTGTGACAGGTCACAATAAGCCACTTATGTTTTTCTCTGGTGACAGTAAAATGCTGTGTTGATAACAATAATGATACCTTTTAAGAAACTAATTTTATACATATGCAATATCTGACATCTAAAAAGGTTTTAATTTTTCTTTTAAAAATAAGCCCCATTACTTTTATGTTCATGAAGATGTTAGAATCTAATGTATGTTTCTGGGCCGTCGTCTTTGTATTTATTTATTTATTTATTTGTTTATTTATTTATTTATTTTTGTATTATGGCCAGCTCAGCCTGCCCTGGTGGTGGCGCTGGCGAAGCATGTGGTATTGGGGATCAAACTTCAGTCCCTGGGGTTGCCTAAGCTTTCCTAACCATGTGCTTTAGACCCCTGGACCATCTTGCTGGCCCCCTTGTCTCTATTTTGAAGTTTCATTCATTCTTAACAAATAGAACTTGGGCATATCTAGCATTTAATTGAATGTTAAGATTTTGATGGCCAACAAGATGGTTCAGTGGTCTAAAGCACCTGTTGAGGAAAGCTTAAGCAACTGCAGGGACCAAGTTCAATCCCGGGCAGCACATGCTATGCCGGCCCCACCCCCAAGGGGCAGGCTGAGCTGGCCATCATCATCATCATCATCATCATCATCATGATTTTGATTTTGTTTATTCTGAGGGATTCATGATTTTTCTACGAAGAATGTAGACTTTAGTATAGAGAAGTGTTAGTTAACTTCATATTAAACACTACCCCCAGCAAGTTGTTAAATGTTTGTATAGAAGTAGAAGAGTTGATGTTGCCTTGAAGTAAGTTTACTTTTATGACACATAAGAAATGAACACCTAATCACATTCTTCACGTAGTAAATAGACATCTAAAGCTATAATTAAATCAAAATGTTGAAAGTAAAATGTGTCTTTAGAATTTTTCTGTAGTGCACTCTGAGTCAATGCTTTACGTCCAGCACAAGGTTTTATTTAGCTAGTGGATGGATCCCTGTATGGCACAGATGCTTCTGGTTTATGCTGCTGCATATTGTCCAGCAGGTACCTGAGATCTTCAGTACCTCTGCCTGTCAGACTATCACAGAAGAGTTCCTATTCTCCTCCTTCTATATCTCTCCTAGGTGACTTCTTAATAGTTCTTACTAAAACTGCTCTAGCACATAGCCTTTCACTTCTTAGCTTTCAAACTTGATCAATTTTGTTTGACATCAGGCAATCTGAGTTCCTGTCCTGTTGAACCAAATGCGAGTAAATAAGAGCACAGTACTGTTTCAGTTTCTGATTTATCTCACAGGCAAGTGTTTTTTCTAAAAATTTGAAAACCAAGGTGTTATGTTCTGTGTAGTCCCTTTTTCTAAACTTTATTCTCTGACAATTATGATGCTGTGGTGCATTTGATGTATTCGCAAGTGTCCTCTAGATTTTCATTGACAGTGATCTACTCTTGGTTGGTTCTGGTTTCATTGCAGTGTATGTAGTTTATTATTTTTTTAAATGTATTTAGTACAGGGTCTACAGGATGTTTAGGATCTCACTGCATAGATCAGACTCCAACTGATCTTCCTGTTTTCAGCTTACAGGCACTGGGATTACAGGTACGTGCCACCATGCCCACTTTCAATCACCATCTCAGTGCATCCTGGAGGTGAGGCTAGCACAGCACACCAGGAATCGAACTCCAACCCCTGTACTCTGCCTAAACAGATGCATTAGTCTGCTGAGCTAACTGGCAGGCCCAGTATGTGTAGTTCAGATTTAATTTTTTTTTTTTTTTGAGGTGCTAGGGATTGAACTCAGGCACTTGAGCTTGCCAGGAAAGCACTTATTCTACTGAGCTATTTCCATGGCCCTCAAATTACTCCTTTTCTTTTAAACTTTATTTATTTATTTATTTGTTTGTTTATTTATTTATTTATTTATTTATTTATTTATTTATTTATGGCTGGCCCATCTTGCTGTGGGAGTGGGACTGGCACAGCATGTGGTACAGGGCATCAAACTGTGGTCCGTAGGGCTGCCTAAGCTTGTCTAAGGAGGCACTTTTAGACCAATGACCTACCTCACCGGCCTAGATTCAATTTGAATTCTATTTGTTAGTGCTAGTAAGATAGCTCAGCAGACCAAGAACCTGCTTAGGCATGTGCGGGGACCAGAGTTCAGTCCCAGGCACCACATGCCACTCTGGCCCTACCTCCAAGTGTGCTGAGCCAACCACAAATACTGGGGGTGGTGGTACACGCTTGTAATTCCAGAGCTGGGAAGGCTGAAAACAGGAGAATCATCGTGAGTCAGAGATGCATAGTGAGACCCTGTACCAAATACATAAAATAGAATAAAATAAATCATATTTGTTATATGCTTTATCTCTTGTATTTGTAGATTTATGTCTTTAACCAGTTCTCAAAAGTTTTTAGCCTTTTTTCCTTTAAATATTTCTTTATTTGTAAAAGATTTGTTGACATATAATTAATGTACTGAGTAATTCCCTCATTAAAACAGATAATTAAGCAATTTTAATATCTTCCTATAGTTGTAGAACCATCACCTCGTTGAATTTCAAATGATTTTCATCACCTCTAAGAGACCTTGATATCATTAGCAGTGTATTTCTAACTAAGACTTCTGACACCATTTCTGCTGCATGAAGCACAGTTAATCTAGTTTTAAATCTGTATGGATTTGCTTATTTTTAGCATTTTGCATAATGCTAAGGCATTATACAAACAATTATATAAAACAATATTTCTTATACTTCTCATTAATTTCTTTCATTTACAAAATACTTTTGGAGACCATCTATGAGGTAACATGTATTAGTACTTCATTTATTTTTTTCATTTAGTTTTAATGCCAATAAATATTCTTTTGTATGAATGTATAATATTTTATCTATTTATTCAATGACAGACATCTTAATTATATACCTATATCTGTCTATAGTCTTTTTTAGCAGTTTTTGTATGAATCTATGTTTTCATTTATCTTGGATATAAAGATACAAATAGAATTACTTTACGATGTAGCAACTCTATGTTTAATAGTCTGAGAAATTATCAGACTGTTTTTTAAAACAGTTGTGTTTTACATCCCTGCCAACAATATACAAGGGTTCCAATTTCTCCCTTGTTGTATGTTATGGTCTGGTGCCAAAAGAAATGATGAGAAGACCCGATGAGTGTAGCTTTGGACATCTCATTGAGATCTGTCTCTCTCAAAGTGAGCCCAGAACTCTAGAAGCATCTTCTTTTTATTTAGGATTATAACCTCTGTTGATCTTCTCTATTTGTTGAACGCAAGGTTCACACAATTGTTAAATAAAAGGTTTATAAGGAGGGGAGGAGATAATCACCAACATCTCAATTAAGGACAGAGACATAAATCAAGATAAGCTGTTAACCACCTTCTTAAATCCCAGTTTTTTGGAATCCCTAAGTAACAGATTACAACCCACCCTAAGCTTTGTTTATTTTTCTTCACTTCTTTTAAGATGCTAGTTTCTTATATCTACACTCCGTATTCTTATCAGCATTTATTTTTTTCACACTATTTAAATATATTCATTTTAAATGCACATGAAAAGTCAATCCCCGGCACCACTTGCCACACCAGCCCTGTCCCAGGGTGAGCTGCTCAGGTCATGGAAACCAGTTGTGGTGGTGCATGGCTGTAATCCCACCACTGGGGAGGCTGAAAACAGGAGGATCACTACAGTCCAAGCTGCACAGTGAGACTGTGTACCAAATAAATAAAAAAGAAAAAAATATATGTGAAATGGTATTTGCATCATACACACTTTTCTGATGACTGATGATTCTGATCGCCTTTTCATGGGCTTGTCATCCCCTTGTACATAACAGAGAAATAACCATTTAGGTTTTTTGGCTGTTTTAGTTGAGCTATTTTTTGAGTTTGATGTTTTTTAGTTTTAAGAGTTCTATATATTCCAGATAACAGCTTCCTTATTCAAAATACATTCTGAAAGTATTCTTCCTATTTTTTAGGGGGAAGGGTACTAGGAATCAAACACAGTACCTTAAGGTTGCCAGGCAGGTGCTATGCCACTGAACTATGTCCCCAACACATTTTTCCCATCCTATGGGCTATTATGTTGATAGTTGCTTTTGAAGTACAAATTTTTAATTTTTGCAAATTATAAGTTATCTATATCATCTCTTCCTACTTTTGCTTAATATGTCATATCAAAGAAGATTTTGTGTAAGTCAGGTAATAACAATATTCTCTATTTTTTATATTATCACTTCTCTACCTTGGTTGCACATTAGAATCACATAGGGAATTTTAAAAATTCTTGAAGCCCAAGCCACACTCCAGACTAATTAAATAAGATATGCTAGGATAACACTTAGTCATCAAAAGTTTTATAGCTCCATAAGTGACTCCTTTTGGCAACCAAGGTAACTCATAGTGCTTATATCTTGCCGAGTTTTTAAGTGGATATATGTTGCAACTTCATGTCAGCTCATATTGCTTATCTTTATTTCTACAGTTTCCATTTACTTATATCTATTTGTCAAATCTAGCTAACTTCTTCAGATCTATCTTCCAGCTTACCATTTCTGTTAGTGCTTTGCCTATTCTTACACATTTATTTTGAAGCATATATAATATACATGCTTTCTTGGTTTCATTTCAGATACCACTTTCTATGATTTCATGTGGATTTCTAGGTTTCATGGTATTACCATTTTATGTTGAAATATTTAAATTTTTATAAACAGATATCTCAGAATTTCAATATTAATTCACAATTAGGTGTTTGAACTTTCTCTTTTATATTTTCCACAGAAGATCATTCATAGCAGTTTGTTTCCTTGGCTTGTTAATCTTTCTACACCTATATGTGAACATGTTTTATTGAGTTCAGTAAGTTGTGCCTTAATTGAAAAACTTTCCCTCAAAGAAGATTGATCTTCACTTTTCATGGAAGTTGAGGAAATTTTATATATATAGTGTTCAGGGTCTCACTACTAGATCAGTCTCATAGTGATCTGCCTGTTTGCAGTCTCTCAAGAGCCGAGGTTACAGATGCACACCATCATGTCCAGTCTCAATTGCTGTCCCAGTATGTCCAGAGTATGGTGCTGGCACATCATGCTCAGGGATGAAACGCCCCACCCCTGTGCCTGCTTGCAGGTGCTTTAATCCTCTGAGCTATTTGTCCAGCTCTGCTTCATTTTTCTTTTTAGGAGATCTGGGATTTCACTAATTTACGATAACCTAGGTATGCATTGACAAAGAATTTTTATAAAGGACCAACAGTACTTACTTTTAATAACTTGTCAGTTATAAGACATATTTTTATCTATCTGTAAAAAAGAGGAAAAAATGCTGTCAATTAAACTGACATAATACTTTTATATCACTTAGTATTTTGTACTTAATAAAAGATCTTTAAAGATAGACACTGATGTTTATCATATAACATTCAAGTACACCTACTTAAAAATTCAAGCTAAGTAAACTTATTTACAAAGCTTTCTTAAAAATGTTCAGACTCCTACCTTCCTGAATCAGTTTCTCAGTCATCAATGTCCATAATTTTGCACAAATTATCATCGTTTGTGCCTTCAAAACTACTAGGGACACAGCATTTCTTTTAAAAGAATCCCTATGTAGTTCCGCCAATTTTTCATGTGTTAGACACCCATTTTGGAAGTCTTGTTGCATATGCATAGGTTGGGATAACTAACTCTTTCTGCCTGCTGGCTGATAATGATTTTGAAATGCATTCCAACTTCAGAGTTATTAAGATGTAGCAAAAGAAGTACAGCTTAGAATTGATAAAAATATAATTTCATTGCTTTCTTTAGGAAAAGACCCTAACCAATGTGTAAAATAGTGCTACTCAATCTGTAGCTTGCAAGCTATTGTCATTGTATGAGCATGTTATTGGTTTATATAGATATAAGTACAAGAATTGGGAGTATGTACTGCATTTCTCTGAAAGTAAGACCTAGCTGGCAAATAATCAGCCTTGAAAAACTGAAGATCAAAAAAACCCAACTTATCTGCAACCTATCTTCTTTACAGAGTAGCCACGGAGAAAGAGAATAGTGATGATAGGTAAGGTAAAGGTGGTCTATTTAGGACCAATGTTTATAGTCTCTAGTTTTTAAGGCTGGCTATTTGCCAACTAGATCTTATTTTGGGAGAAAGAGGTTTTAGTATTGATCTTAATGGTTCTCAAATGTTGGCATTTCTCAGCATCACCTGCTGGGCTTATTAAAACACAAGTTGCTTGCCCTCATATAGGTAAGGAATGGCATGGTAATGACAGAGGGAAATGAAACTCCCAACCTGAAAGATACCTGGGCTGAGTTTGTGTTCTTTAAAACCAAAGAATGAAATTCAGGAGCAATGGAGGTTAAGAGCAGAATATATTTATGGGGGAAAGAACCTGTCTGAGAGAAGAACAGAAAGGAACCTGAATGGATTGTCATGGAACCTGTCTTTTTCAGGGACATTTATAGAGGAAAACCATGTGGTGAGGTGGGTCTAAGGTGGAGAACATGGGAACTCGCTAGGTGGGACAAAACTACCATCAACCAATAAGATTACAAGCGTGATTGCTCAAGTAAAAGTGATTAAATCCAGGGCCAAATAGAGAAGCAAGTCATGTAGCAAGCAGGCATGAATGTAGAACAGGGCCTTTTCTTATAGGAGGCTGACTTAGTGACTCTTCCAGGCTTGCTCAAGGTGATAGAGACCTATTTAGAATGTCAATGCTGGATGCTTATCTTTTAGGGAAGCAAGCATTTGCTTGATCTTTGATCTTTAGATCTGGCACACAGCAGGAGTATCCTGCTTTCTTACAGGTGCAAGGTATCCTGTCTTGGGTGTTGACTCCTTTGAGGGCCTACTGCTGTCTGACTGTCTATAATATTTTTATCTAATTCAGCTCTGTACAACATCATACTTTAAGAATTTCTGCCCAAGACCACCCTATTGCTGACTGCAGTACATTTCATGTCAAGGACTGGCAGCTTGGTTAATAGGATGAGAAATTCTGGCATTCTCTTGGGAGGCTTCTGCTTCCAGTGATCATTGTTACATGTAGTAAAATTTTAATAACATCTCTAAGCCTAAATTTGTTTAATCCCTCCTAGAAGCACTATTAAAAACACCACCAACTTACATAACTAGTATAATCAGTGATAGAATATAGGTTATATGTGATCATGTTTGACTGCGTGATTATATTTTTAGAAGTGCAAAATGTGTTTTACTTCTCAAGCACATCCAAGCTATTATGGGTTATAAAATAAATTCCCACTTCTTATGAGAATGTTATGGACAATATTTTGACTGTATTGTAAAGCTTCTGGATGTTCTAGTAACACAAATGGTCAATGTAACCTTTTCTTTGTGCTGTAAAGTAGACAGAATGCCAGACTTTGGAGATATTTGTGTTGCCCCATGAAGGTGACAGTGGGCAACTTCTTTATAAAAAACTCTGCACTTCATATCAATGGAATGCTTCCCAGTAACAAATGCTATCACTGTCATTTTAAAGAATATACACTAAACTCAGAGATTTGATAAAGTACACGTTAGGTTAAAATTCAACTCTGGACTTTTTTTCTTTTTTTTGTCTTTTTGAGACAGGGTCTCATTATGCAGTTGAGGCTGGCCTTGAGCTCACTTTTGTAGCCCGGGCTGGTCTCGAACTCATACCAATCCTCCTGCCTCAGACTCCCGAGTGCTGGGATTACAGGCGTGAGCCACTCAACTCTGGACTTTTGAAGTACCCTCAATATTGGTGGTGCAGGCAGAGTAATTTTCCTTCTTGTTTCTACAGTAAATGCTGTAAATCTTTGTAGTTTTCACAAGAACATCTATAACCTTGTAAACATTAGATGGTGTCTGTCTTTCACTGAGTTTTGATTAACTATTATCTCTTTTTAAAATTTATTTTATTTATTTATTTTTTTCTTGTTCCAGAACTTTTGTTTATTTATTTTATTGCCAGCTCAGCCTGCCCTGAGGGTAGGGCTGGCGCAGCATGTGGTACCGGGGCTCGAACCACAGTCTCTGCAGCTGCCTGCAGGCGCTTTAGACCACTGAGCCATCCTGCCAGGCCCCTAACTATTATCTCTTAATTTCAGGTATTACAACTGGCTAGGAATATTATTCAACATCTAAATCAGTGCTTCTTGAGCTCTAATGTGTCTAAAGCGTCTGGAGAATCAATTACAGTTCTGGATCAGGGCCCAAGATTTTACATTTATTCTAAGCTCTTCATTGATGTCATTGCTCATTCTCTGAGGAAAATATGTTGACTGATGAGACACTAAGTGTTTTAAACTAGCTGCTTTCACAGGGTACCCAGTCTTATGTGTGAAGTAACAAGTAAGCTTATCATGCTTGTCTAAAGAGATTGCTGACTGCATCCTCATTTTCACACAATAAAAGCCTGTGGCTTACTCTATGGGTAGCACTCACATAGGAAATGGCATTTTTATGTCTATATCCTTTGAGATCCTTTTATCTTCATTATTAAAATTACCAAATGTAAGATCTTGAGGTATGGTTAGTGTTTAACATGTACAAGGCCCTACATTCAATACCTAGCACCATGAAAAATATTCAAATGTATTTTTGTAAAAAAAAAAATCCTGTTTTGGGGTGGCAAGATGGCTTAGCAGTCTAAAACGCCTGCTTAGGAAACCTTAGGGAAGTGCAGGGACCGTAGTTTGATCTCTGGCACCACATATGCTGCGACAGCCCCACCCTCAGGGCAGGCTGTACCAGCCATAACAATAATTCAAAAAATGTTGTTTGGGGGAAGGCTTGCCATTCAATGTCATACTGAAGTAATTCTATAGCACAGTATCAGAAGAAAACTTTCTACGTCCCAAGGAAAGGCTCTAGAATGGGCCAACAATGGCATCCTCAGAAGGCTTCAGTTTTTACTTGTAATCTTCAATTTGTGATCAATATCAGTGATTCATACGACGTCTACTGCTTTAATTAAATTATACTTATTGTTTACTTTGGTCTCAAGTTAAACAGAAGAGTTAGGGACATTACTAATGAACTTGTATGAAACCATCACACACTATGAGAACCTAACATATTTATTCCCAAGAAGCACCTTACTGTAAAGTAACAGTTTATTTTAAACAATGAAATCTGTTCAGATACGCAATCAAATGCTGCATTTCTTTCCTGGCTAAAGGTGTTAGTGAGCAATGGTTTTAGCTGCCAGTGGTAGAAAACATTACTTTCATTGCCTTAAATGGGATAATTTTTCCTAAAATGTGAAGAAGTCTTCAAGTAGACAACTGCTGGCATTTATTCGATGAATTGGAGATATCCAAACCAGTGTCTGTGCTTTTTTGCCCATCCGGACCCACGTTTGCATATCTGTGTGAAAACGCCAGATAGTACGTCTCTATCACAGCAGGAAGAAGTGGAAAGGCCTTCAACATATTAAGATGCCTGAATTTGTCAGGAAAGCGAAAGCTATGTAAGAAATCTCAGCAAATTTCCCCTGAGAAGTAAAAGCATACCTTTTATTTTACTATCAAAAGCAAATTGGGAAAGCTTGCAGTTTTCTGCATTACTCTGAATAAAAAATATTAGCAGGAGAGGAGAAATGGCAATGGGGTACGCAACTAACTGCATGCCACAAGAACACTTCCCTGCCTGCTGCGATTCAGCTCTGTTCGTTCTTTCACAGAATGTCGTCTTCATTACCGGCACACAGAGTGAGTGTATGGTAGGAGAAAGTCTGGTAGAGGAAGAAAACCAAAGTTCAAATTACCTTTCAACATTCAAACTCCATTCACCATGAACAAGATACATGTACTCAAGAGATTCCAAAGGGACAAATTCTACCTGAACTAAAAAGAAAACTCAAAGGGACCTCACGTTGTGCGCACAGAGCAGTTTGAAATTTCAAACAGCAGTTTCCAACATCCTTATGGTGGCACTCCTTATTCTGAAATCTTTTTATAAAGTTCAAGTACTAAACAGCTTGTGTTATCAGCTTAATGAATCTGTAATGACTTCGAAAGAAAATTCTGTACTATTAATTATAATTAGCATGCCTTTTGGGATGTTTTAAGATTCAATTCTTGATAAGGAGCAATCAATAAGGTCTTGATAAAGAATGAAGCAGCATAGGGTATGAAAATCTTGAGAGTATATTCCTTTCAAAGATGTTCCTTAGATGTTTCTTTCAATAACAAATATTTTTTCTAATTATGTAAAATATCTTTTATTTTTAGACAGCTTTTTGCTTCAATTAAAGGTGCCTAAACCTATATTAAACAAGAATTTTTTACACTTTTGAGTATGGATAACTATTTTTGTGCTTGCCTTTATTTAACCTTATTGCAATAATGTAGTAACTTGGAATTCATTCTTCTTTTGAAATTGAAGAAAAATACAGTTTTGTTTGGAGTAGTCAGCTTTTTGCTCTTGTTCAATTATTAACACAATATGTACAGTCTAAATCAGGTTTTTCAGCTTTACTGTGTAACATTTTTAGGTGATTGCTTGGCTTAATCCTCTTAGTCTATGCTTTCTTGGCTCTGAATCTCCTCATACATTTTTATCTATAGTCTAATCACTAGATGAAAATTAATGATTTCTGTGTTGTACAGAATTTAGAATTTAAAAAGATAAAAGTACCGCTTTTAATTCTCATGCATTCACCTAAGGAAATACAAATGTTTCGCAGATTCCCCAAATAAGTCTGGCAGAGAATGGTGATTGTGAAGAGATATGGGGAAAATACTTTTAATAGATCTTGAATCAGGAGATTGTTTTTTTTTTTTTCCGTGGAGGATTCCATTTCTTCTTTTTTAATATATTACAGCCTGCTCAGCCCCCCCTGGGCATGGGGCTGTCGCAGCATATGGTGCCGGGGATCAAACCACGGTCCCTGCAGTTGCCTAATCTTTTCTAAACAGTCGCTTTAGACCTCTGAAACATCTCTCTGGCCCCAGAGGATTCCATTTCTTGCTTTCAGAAGAAAATGTAAAATATGTCGTGCCATGATCTAAAAGATAAGAAGACTGGGCATGGTGGAGTGTACCTGCAATCGCAGCTCTTGGAAGGCTGTAGACAGGAGGATTATTATAAGTCTGATCTAGTAGTGAGACCCTAAAGACCCTGTAGACCATTCCCTAAAATGCACACACACACACACACACACACACACACACACACACACACGCACGCACGCACACACACACAAAGACTAGTGGTAGAATAGTGTGGCAAAGATAACAGAAATACAAGTTCAAAGTACTTGTTACGGACCTTAAAGTGAGCTGGCTCTGGAATGAGAACACTAAAATGGAATGCTGTGCTATAACTTCCCATGGATTCTCCTGTCTTGCTGATATTTTTGTAAGCATTGCACCTTCTTTGGACTCTAGATGGTTGTTGGAAATACTTTGGCCACATGTTACTTGGGTCCTGAGCACAGTCAAGGAAGACCCCAGACTGCATGCCCCAGTGATCAAGCACTGTGTTTTATTTTGCCTTCACCCTAATGGATGCTGGACCACATAATGAATATATATATATATATATATATATATATATATTTCTTATATTTGAATTTGTGTCTTGGTTAACAACTCCATTCTCATTCAACAGTGGTCCCTGCTTTCCTCCGTTCTTAATCAACTTGTGTTGACACTTCTTGGGGTAACTTTGAAAAGTTCTTCAAACATCTCTTTTTGGGGCACAATGACTATGAGGGAGACCTAGTGTAGCAGTAAAGAAGAAAATGATAGGGAGATGGGAGAAAGAAAAAAAAGCATTGAAGTTGGTGGTCATAGGCACGTTCAAGTTATAAATTAGCAATATTATTTAGTAATGTGTACTTGTTATTTTCTCTTTATTAAAAAAAGTGACTGATTCTTAAACTCAGTTATGAAACACATTTTGACATATTTTCAGTTTTAAGATTAAAGTACAGTGGTAACTCAATTACCAAAAACTCCAAGCTGGAACTTTACACTGCTCAAAGAGAATAGTTCAAAGAAATATCTGCTCAGTATTTGTAACTTCCCTCAATATTCCAACTGGAAATCCAAGTTGAAAAATCCAACATGGGACTGGTGAGATACCTCAGCAGATTAAAATGCCTGCTTAGCGGCTAGGGAGATAGCCCCGAGGCACAAGTGCCTGCTGGGCAAGTGCAAGGTCGTGAGTTTGAACCCTGGTCCCACAAAAAAATAAATAAATAAATAAATAAATAAAGTGCCTGCTTAGGCAAGTTAGGCAGCTGCAGGGACAGTGATTCAATTCCCAGCACCACAGGTCATGCCAGCCTCACCCCCTGGCTGGCTGAGCCAGGTATAAAGTCCATGTGTAGTGGCATATGCCTGTAATCCCACCACTGGAGAGGCTGAAAACAGGAGGATCACCATGAGTCTGACCTGCATAGTGAAACTCTGTAATAACCAAATACATTTTTGAAAAGAAGAAAAATACAACATAGACTTAGAGCAACTCACATGTCACATTTCACTAAGGACACAAATGGGAGAGCTTTAGTCTAATCACTACTTTTGCCTAGACAACATTTAATGCTTATGTAATTTGGGGGTCTCCAAACCAGTTATTAGGTTTTTCATTATTCTTATCTGAAAATATGTTCACTTCTCAGAATTTTAGGGGTTCAAACATGAATTGAGTTTGACAATGGAGGAATCACTACTCTATGAGCTAACACCAGAGATTTTTTCACTTGGACCAGTAAAAATACATAATTCAATGATTACGAAGGTTAATGGTGCATGACTCGTATATTTGTCTCATTCTGACCTACATGTACAGTACAGCAGAAAAGTATATCCTCACTTCAGTATCCCAGTCTTCCTTCCCTACCATACAATTTCCTTTTTCTTTGGCACCAATCAACTTCTGTTACATTAGAATTTACTGAATTACATGTTTCTTATTGTTTGAACATCCTTCTTTGTGTGATGTGTCTCCATGTATATTCCAATATCAGTAACTCACTGGAAAGTTTAAAAGACTCATCAGATAGTGATAACCATATCTATGACTGGACAAATGCAAAGTAAAGTCAGGAAAATGAAAGGAGCATCGAATCAATCCTGCAAGAAATCAGGCACAGACTTCCAAAGGTATCTTCCAAATGAAATAAAATGAGATGTATTTAATTCCATCACCAATGAGTTGTGACATGTGTGAATTAGTGTCTGTCAGCAAAGCTCACTAGAGACTCAATGCTAATGGTTTTTACTGGGAGCTAGTCACATAAGCACTTTCTTCACACCATGTACATACATTCCAGACTACTACAAAGATAGGAGGATGTTTCACATGTGTGCATGATCATTTTAAGAAGAATACCGGTTTTATATCAGTCTTGGGAATATTCTCACCAAAATCCCAGTTCCAAAATGCCAGCAAAAGACTCATTTCACAAAGAGGTTTTTTAACAATAGCACTGTTGGGTGTATATGTTAATCTCTTTTTTTTTTCCCCACAGTATGCACAATTAAAAGTTCTACGAGGAAAGCAACTTTTGTTATATTCCATGATGTATCCATTAGAAGAATGCCTGGCATATAATATTTTTTTTTTGTCTTTTTGAGACAGGGTCTTGCTATGCAGTTGACACTGGCCTTGAGCTCACTTTTGTAGCTCAGGCTGGTCTCGAACTCGCACTGATCCTCCTGCCTCAGCCTCCCGAGTGCTAGGATTACAGGCGTGCGCCACCACGCCCGGCTATGGCATATAATATTCATTAAATATTTGTTGAATGGATGTACCCATGGAATCTAGGTCGTAGATAGAACGTTATCAGAGGAATAGTATGGAAGAGGGTCAGGGAGATAGTTCAGTAGAATAATCACTTGCCTGGCAATTGCAAGGTCCTGAGTTCAATACTTGGTACCACAAAAAGTAATAATAACAATGATGATGATAATAATAATAATAATAATAATAATTAATAAGCAAAAAAGAGAAAGATCTAATTTTCCCCAAGGATTCACCTCAACCAGCAGGTCTCTCTCATATCTAAGGACCCCTGAGGCCTCGGAGCCTAAAAGCAGCCCAGCCTCCACACCCTAACGTAATTCATTAGTTGTTTCACAGGTAAACCTATCTCATTACCAAAGTTCCAAACTCTTGTGATGGAATCATGTAACAAAGAAGGTGGAGTACCCCTCAAGGATACATTTGCTCAGGAACAAGCTGACCATTTGGATTTGTCATCCATATATTTAGCATGGTACCAAGTAAATGTCATATTGCCTTTACATATTTCTTAACTTGTGCTAAATGAAGATTTGCCTTGGTGTGCCATGTGATTGTACATGCGACTCATTATAAGATACATCCCAGTAGTCTCAGTTTCTTCTCTTATTTTTTAGTTTCTTAAGTTTCAGAAAACCTTTTATTGGAGAATAAAGCAGAGATAGAAAATAGCATCTAATGAACATATAGCTTAATAAGTAAATAGGCAAACACTCATGCCTACTCACTATAGAAATCACCCCATGTGTGATTGGAAATCCTAACTTACCTTCGTCAATAATTAAATATTACATTACTTCATATTAACCACTTTTATACATCGTGTTATCATCTTTATGTGTTTTCCTAAAAATTGCCACATAGCTTTGCCACTAAAAATATTTTTTTTTCTTGCTTCAGAACCTTTATTTGTTTATTCACTTATTTTTATGGTCGGCTCGGCCCGCCCGGAGGGCAGGGCTAGCGCAGCATGTGGTGCCGGGGATCGAACTGCGGTCCCTGAAGCCGCCCAAGCTTTCTCAAGCAGGCGCTTTAGACCACTGAGCCATCCCGCCGGGCCCCCCACTAAAAATATTTTTGAAGTATTTTTACTCTATAAGTCACTCTTCTGTTCTTTTCATCTTCCTTACAATATATCTATTGAGTAACCTACTATATTTGAGGGGTGGTTTATTAAGTCTAGATTTTACTATTTAAATTCTCTTGCTACCTGTTAAAAGTTTCCTCAGCTCTCTGTATTTCTTATAAATCACATCCATGATTATATTTACATTTCATTCCATTAGCAACACTGTACACAACACATTTTTTTTTCATGAAGCACAGTAAGTGGGCTGATGAAATAATTCTGTGGACTAAGACTTTGCTTAGACCAGCACAGGGACCAGAGATCAATCCTGAGCATCACATGCCCCTCTCAAGTGTGCGCTGAGCTGGCCACATACACCAGGCATGATGGCACATGCCTGTCATCCCAGTGTTGGGGAGGCTGAAACAGGAAAATCACTATGAATACGAATCACTTATTTTTAAAGGCAAAATGCCATGTTGTAGGACTTCCCCTTCTCAAAAACTACATTCAGTTTTTTGTTTCCTTATCTTGAATCATTTTACATTGTGACTATGCCCTTGAGTTTACCTACTACCAGTGAGTCTTTGAGTAAAACTTCATTTCTCATTCCCTACTCCCTCAGTAATAGAAGGAGTAAGCTAACTTCGAAATTGCTTATGTCAGGATTTCTTCCCATCTGGCAAGTATGCATCATCACAGGTTTGATTGTCACTTTCTGATGTTAGACAAGTTGATGGAATGAATCCTTTGTTTACATTCAACAAAGAGCACTCAAACCATATATTTGGGGTCTGTTTAAAATTGATCTCCGCTCCAAAAATAGTGAATCGAATTTATCATCAAGCAAAAATCAATCATTTCCAGAATGAACATCATAATAATTACTATCGATATTAAACTTTAACATTGATGCAATAGAGTATGGTATTATTTCCACATTAACCAGCACCATGAACAAATGACATGGTCTTGACTGAAATGTTTCTAACGTAGCTTCTAGTTGTTTAATGTACTTTGTCACTTTGAGAAAACTGGGCTCACTTTTCTTCAAACGTAAAACAAAAAATTGACAGTAAACCTGGAATCATATACCAAGACATTACCGTACTCAGCTAATGTTCTTTTGCACTGTAACTTTATTACTCTGTAGAATTAGTAAGGCCTTTTAATAATTTCTATTTCAAGTAATAATGTTAATGGTGCTTTTTCGGAGACCACACTGAGAACAACTGGTATAGGAAGATAGGGTGGTAAAGAAAATAAGAACTTATTGTCAAAATTCCTGTAGAAAAAGGAAGATGACTCACTGTCTGATTGGTTTACTGATTCACTCATTCACTGGAGTACACAGTTTAGCACTAGAGTAATTGAAAGGTTGCTTAATAAATTTACTTTGCTTCACTCATAATTACTACTACATAAGGTTTCCACTGGTGATACAGATGCCTTGTAAATTTTGTTCCTAAGGACTGGCTGGATAGCTCAGCAGATTAAAGTGCACGTAGATCGGATTTCAATCCCCAATGTGCTGTGCCAGACCCTCCCCCAGGGTATGCTAAAATGAGACTGAAACTGCGTGTGGTGGTGCATACCTGTAATCCCAGTGCTTGGGAGGCTGAAAACAGGAGAATCACCATGAGTCTGATCCACATAGTGAGACCCTGTAGACACTGTACAAAATACAAGTAAAAATAGTGATATAATCATAATAATCAATTAATTGATTAATTAATTTTGTTCCTGCCTCCAGAATTATATTCTACTGGGGAACTGGAGAATGAGTAAAGGGAATGAAAGTAAACCAATTCTAAGGAAAATCAAATGGTCACATAAAAACTATGCTAGGCATAAAATAAAAATTGTAAACAATTTTGCAAGACTGAGGTTTTCAATAAAAACTTACAAATTGACTTTTCTCATTTTGAATATTCATATTAACATAGGAAAAAAGGCAGAGATGTCCAGAAACACATGAGAAAAATGGATAATTGAGTTCAGAAGCAAAATTAAACTTAAACAAGGAGATTAATCCCCCTATTTTCGTTTGTCAGGACCAGTTAACAAATGTTATTTCAGAAATCAGCTTTTAAAAATGTTTCCTTGATGCTACTGAATGAGATTTCCTAAGTCAAGATTAAATCTGGGCCAGCCAAATAGCTTAGCAGATGAAAACACCCCAGGGGTTTGATGCCCAGGCCCGCTTTGCAGGCCCTGGCCCTGACCCTGGGGAGTGCTGAGACAGGTGGGCATGGGAGCACACACCTGGAATCCGAGCTCTTGGGAGGCTGTAAGCAGGTGGATCACAATGAGTCCGATCTAGTAGTGAGACCTAGAAAAACCTGTAGACCCTTCCCTAAAATACACACACACACACACACACACACACACACACACACACGCACGCATGCACGCACGCATGCACGCACGCACACAATTTAAATCTGAAATGGGGATATATCTCAGCAGCATGAGTGCTTGCCTGGCAGGCAAAAGGTCCTGAGTTTGATTTCTTTCTTTTCTTCCTTTCTCCCTTTTTCTTTCTTTCTTTCTTTCTTTCTTTCTTTCTTTCTTTCTTTCTTTCTTTCTTTCTTTCTTTCTTTCTTTTTTGAACTTTGTATTGAACTCAGGCCCTTGTGCTTTCCAGGCAAGCACTTACTCTACTGAGCTACCTCCCAGCCCCCTGAGTTTAATTTCTGCTACCCCCACCCTCCCTAAAAAAGGTTAAAGAGGGCAGCCCAAATCTTACAGTAAAATACATGTATATTTTCTTTAACATAAATCTCATTTTCACTTATATTCTATTTTTATCTCTTTATTCATATTAGTCAGGTAGTTAAATTCAAATTGATACTCGACAATTTATTGAGAGACAACATTTGTAGATAAATTAGTGACAGCAAATTTTCTTCCCATCTCTTTCAGGAAATAGTGCTTCTGCTAAAAAGAAATATATTTTGCTTGCTAAGGCTAACATTTGAGTCCTCCTTCATCTTCTTGGGGAAGAAAAACTATTAATTGTTAGTGTAGAGGTTAATTCAAGCTTTTGAAAGAAGGGAGAAAAGAGAGGAACAAAGAACACAGATGCATTCTGGAGTTTGAAAAACGTGTTCATGTGTACAAGGTTTTGAAGCAGCTGTGAGGGACAAAGGAATTGGAGAATGGTGAAGAGGTCTGTGGAAGTGTTATTGTGTGGAATTAATGGATTTCTATTATTGTATTTTGAAAGACAAGTAAAGAAAAGATTTGGGGTTTTTTAACTATGATTATCTGTAGCTCCTAAGAGACAGTGCTCCAAGATTAAAGAACATGGATGTTTCTGTTTAATAAGTTTATCTGAAGTGCCTAAGAATCTCTGCTCTAAAATTTTATTTTCTAGAGAGAATTAAAAAATCCATGGAAAATTAAGTTCCAAGTAAACTAAAGTGGCTGGAATAAAAGGAATAGGATACTATCTATCTGTTAAGAAATACCTGAAATACCTGAATTTTTTTGCTTCTGGTGAGGTAGAAAACTGACTATCACTGATGTAGAATTAGTGAAAGAGACAAATGTATGCAGACTGAGAGGATAACTTGAGACTATAGGCCTTCATCAAGGAGAACACACTTAGCATTCTTGGTAAACCAAGGAAGCATATCAGTTATCTATAGGTGCATACAAACCACCTCACAATGATCAAGGAGACCCACCCCAGAAGAGTGGCCCCCCACTCCCAGGAAAGCAAGCAGAACCACACCACATAAGCAGTACCCCTCCACCACAAGAGTAAACTGGCCCATACTGGAAACATGACACTCAGTAACACAGTGACCATCCAGCAACTCCAACCTGGTTCTAAATTTTGTGTCCTTACAGTACAGGTCAGTAGAGGCAAAGATTAGACAACTGACCATTTCTGGATGAGGAAATGTCCAGAGAGACACAATCAAACAGACCTTAAGAATATGGACATTGAAGCCAAGAGCCCATTTCAATCTCCACTGTCAAAATTGCATCTAGTGGAGACCAGAGGGTTGATCATTCTTCTCATCTACCAGTGGGCGCAAGAGCACAGCTTGGCTTACATAGTAACAGTCTGGGGGTTGCTTTCTTGATGATAGCCATTCTTTCTGGAGCAATGTGGAATCTCAGCATTGTTTTAATTTGACATCTCCTGAATGTCCATTGATTGGGCAAAAATGTCCAAACTAATATACGTTTTTTGTATACTTATTTAACATTTGTATCTATTCATCTGAGATGTATTCATCTCAAATATTCCTTTTTTGACTGGTTCTTTAAAATTGGAAGCCCTGAGATTTTTCAAATCTTTTTTTTTTTTTTTTCTGTCTTGAGACAGGGTCTCACTATGCAATTCAGGCTGGCCTTGAGCACACTTTTGTAACCCAGGCTGGTTTTGAACTCGCATTGATCTTCATGCCCCAGGCTCCCAAGTGCTGGTATTACAGGAGTGCACCACCACGCTTTGCTTTTTTTACCCCATTCATTATATATTCTGAAAATTAGTCCTGTGTCTGAAGAACAACTCAGAAAAACTTTTTCCCATGCTGTGGGTTGTCCTTTCTCTCTGTTGATGATTTATTTTGATTTACTTTTTAATAAGATGTGATGCCCATTTTTGATACCTTGTATTATTTGGAGTACAATGAGAGTTTTGTTTCTCAAGTCTTTGCCTATACCTATGTCTTCAAGAATTGTACTTATTCTCTTTTCAAGCTGCTTTGCTTTAATAGCTAGATCTTGGACAAATTTTTATTTCAGTGTACGGTGACAGACAACCTAGTTTTAATACTTTGATGTGGGAAGTTCAGTTTTCCCAGTTCTATTTATTAAAGAGGCTTTATTTTAGTGGAAATGTGTTTGGCCCCTGTACCAAACATAAGGTTGCTCAGGATGATTAGAGTTGCTTCTGTACCTTCTAATTTTTTCCATCGATCCTGAGATCTGCAGGGATTTTTTCCATTATCATGCTGTTTTAATCACACTAGTTGCATAGTATGATTGCAGCTCAGGGATTGTGATACTCCCTGTTTCACCTTTCTTTTTTTTTTTTTTTTTTTTTTTTTTTTT